>CAMZJU010000109.1:0-83996 GCA_947311025.1 Lypha dubia | reverse complement strand
TTTTTCCAGGAAAAATCAGCAACGCTTTTTTTGCCAATTTGGAGAAGGTGTGATTACTCGGGAACGGCTCGTAGGATTTTTAGTGTATTTTCCAGGAAAAATCAGCAACGCTTTTTTTGGCCAATTTGGAGAAGATGGGATTACTCGGGAACGGCTCGTAGGATTTTTAGTGTAATTTCCAGGAAAAATCAGCAACGCTTTTTTTTGGCCAATTTGGCGAAGAAGGGATTACTCGGGAACTGCTCGTAGGATTTTTAGTGTATTTTCCAGGAAAAATCAGCAACGCTTTTTTTTGCCAATTTGGAGAAGGTGTGATTACTCGGGAACGGCTCGTAGGATTTTTAGTGTATTTTCCAGGAAAAATCAGCAACGCTTTTTTTGGCCAATTTGGAGAAGATGGGATTACTCGGGAACGGCTCGTAGGATTTTAAGTGTATTTTCAGGGAAAAATCAACAACGCTTTTTTTTGCCAATTTGGAGAAGATGGGATTACTCGGGAACGGCTCGTAGGATTTTTAGTGTATTTTCCAGGAAAAATCAGCAACGCTTTTTTTTGCCAATTTGGAGAAGGTGTGATTACTCGGGAACGGCTCGTAGGATTTTTAGTGTATTTTCCAGGAAAAATCAGCAACGCTTTTTTTGGCCAATTTGGAGAAGATGGGATTACTCGGGAACGGCTCGTAGGATTTTAAGTGTATTTTCAGGGAAAAATCAACAACGCTTTTTTTTGCCAATTTGGAGAAGATGGGATTACTCGGGAACGGCTCGTAGGATTTTTAGTGTATTTTCCAGGAAAAATCAGCAACGCTTTTTTTTGGCCAATTCGGAGAAGGTGTGATTACTCGGGAACGGCTCGTAAGATTTTTAGTGTTTTTTCCAGGAAAAATCAGCAACGCTTTTTTTTTGCTAATTTGGAGAAGATGGGATTACTTGGGAACGGCTCGTAGGTTTTTTAGTGTATTTTCAAGGAAAAATCAGCAACGCTTTTTTTTTGGCCAATTTGGAGAAGGTGTGATTACTCGGGAACGGCTCGTAAGATTTTTGATGTTTTTTCCAGGAAAAATCAGCAACGCTTTTTTTTTGCCAATTTGGAGAAGGTGTGATTACTCGGGAACGGCTCGTAGGATTTTTAGTGTATTTTCCAGGAAAAATCAGCAACGCTTTTTTTTGGCCAATTCGGAGAAGGTGTGATTACTCGGGAACGGCTCGTAAGATTTTTAGTGTTTTTTCCAGGAAAAATCAGCAACGCTTTTTTTTTGCTAATTTGGAGAAGATGGGATTACTTGGGAACGGCTCGTAGGTTTTTTAGTGTATTTTCAAGGAAAAATCAGCAACGCTTTTTTTTTGGCCAATTTGGAGAAGGTGTGATTACTCGGGAACGGCTCGTAAGATTTTTGATGTTTTTTCCAGGAAAAATCAGCAACGCTTTTTTTTGCCAATTTGGAGAAGGTGTGATTACTCGGGAACGGCTCGTAGGATTTTAAGTGTATTTTCCAGGAAAAATCAGCAACGCTTTTTTTTGCCAATTTGGAGAAGGTGTGATTACTCGGGAACGGCTCGTAGGATTTTTAGTGTATTTTCCAGGAAAAATCAGCAACGCTTTTTTTGGCCAATTTGGAGAAGATGGGATTACTCGGGAACGGCTCGTAGGATTTTAAGTGTATTTTCAGGGAAAAATCAACAACGCTTTTTTTTGCCAATTTGGAGAAGATGGGATTACTCGGGAACGGCTCGTAGGATTTTTAGTGTATTTTCCAGGAAAAATCAGCAACACTTTTTTTTGCCAATTTGGAGAAGGTGTGATTACTCGGGAACGGCTCGTAGGATTTTTAGTGTATTTTCCAGGAAAAATCAGCAACGCTTTTTTTGGCCAATTTGGAGAAGATGGGATTACTCGGGAACGGCTCGTAGGATTTTAAGTGTATTTTCAGGGAAAAATCAACAACGCTTTTTTTTGCCAATTTGGAGAAGATGGGATTACTCGGGAACGGCTCGTAGGATTTTTAGTGTATTTTCCAGGAAAAATCAGCAACGCTTTTTTTTGGCCAATTCGGAGAAGGTGTGATCACTCGGGAACGGCTCGTAAGATTTTTAGTGTTTTTTCCAGGAAAAATCAGCAACGCTTTTTTTTTGCTAATTTGGAGAAGATGGGATTACTTGGAACGGCTCGTAGGTTTTTTAGTGTATTTTCAAGGAAAAATCAGCAACGCTTTTTTTTTGGCCAATTTGGAGAAGGTGTGATTACTCGGGAACGGCTCGTAAGATTTTTGATGTTTTTTCCAGGAAAAATCAGCAACGCTTTTTTTTGCCAATTTGGAGAAGGTGTGATTACTCGGGAACGGCTCGTAGGATTTTTAGTGTATTTTCCAGGAAAAATCAGCAACGCTTTTTTTGGCCAATTTGGAGAAGATGGGATTACTCGGGAACGGCTCGTAGGATTTTAAGTGTATTTTCCAGGAAAAATCAACAACGCTTTTTTTTTTGCTAATTTGGAGAAGATGGGATTACTCGGGAACGGCTCGTAGGATTTTTAGTGTATTTTCCAGGAAAAATCAGCAACGCTTTTTTTGGTCAATTTGGAGAAGATGGGATTACTCGGGAATGGCTCGTAAGATTTTTAGTGTATTTTCCAGGAAAAATCAGCAACGCTTTTTTTTGGCCAATTCGGAGAAGGTGTGATTACTCGGGAACGGCTCGTAAGATTTTTAGTGTATTTTCCAGGAAAAATCAGCAACGCTTTTTTTTGGCCAATTCGGAGAAGGTGTGATTACTCGGGAACGGCTCGTAGGATTTTTAGTGTATTTTCCAGGAAAATTCAGCAACGCTTTTTTTTTGCCAATTTGGAGAAGATGGGATTACTCGGGAACGGCTCGTAGGATTTTTAGTGTAATTTCCAGGAAAAATCAGCAACGCTTTTTTTTGGCAATTTGGAGAAGGTGTGATTACTCGGGAACGGCTCGTAGGATTTTTAGTGTATTTTCCAGGAAAAATCAGCAACGTTTTTTTTGGCCAATTTGGAGAAGGTGTGATTACTCGGGAACGGCTCGTAGGATTTTTAGTGTATTTTCCAGGAAAAATCAGCAACGCTTTTTTTTGGCCAATTTGGAGAAGATGGGATTACTCGGGAATGGCTCGTAAGATTTTTAGTGTATTTTCCAGGAAAAATCAGCAACGCTTTTTTTTTTGGCCAATTTGGAGAAGATGGGATTACTCGGAACGGCTCGTAGGATTTTTAGTGTATTTTCCAGGAAAAATCAGCAACGCTTTTTTTTTGGCCAATTTCGAGAAGGTGTGATTACTCGGGAACGGCTCGTAGGATTTTTAGTGTATTTTCCAGGAAAAATCAGCAACGGTTTTTTTTTGGCCAATTTGGAGAAGATGGGATTACTCGGGAACGGCTCGTAAGATTTTTAGTGTATTTTCCAGGAAAAATCAACAAAGCTTTTTTTTGGTCAATTTGGAGAAGGTGTGATTACTCGGGAACGGCTCGTAGGATTTTTTAGGTTATTTTCCAGGAAAAATCAGCAACGCTTTTTTTGGCCAATTTGGAGAAGGTGTGATTACTCGGGAACGGCTCGTAGGATTTTTAGTGTATTTTCCAGGAAAAATCAACAACGCTTTTTTTGGCCAATTTGGAGAAGTTGGGATTACTCGGGAACGGCTCGTAGGTTTTTTAGTGTATTTTCCAGGAAAAATCAGCAACGCTTTTTTTGGCCAATTTGGAGAAGGTGTGATTACTCGGGAACGGCTCGTAGGGTTTTTAGTGTATTTTCCAGGAAAAATCAACAACGCTTTTTTTGGCCAATTTGGAGAAGGTGTGATTACTCGGGAACGGCTCGTAGGATTTTTAGTGTAATTTCCAGGAAAAATCAGCAACGCTTTTTTTGGCCAATTTGGAGAAGGTGTGATTACTCGGGAACGGCTCGTAGGATTTTTAGTGTATTTTCCAGGAAAAATCAACAACGCTTTTTTTGGCCAATTTGGAGAAGGTGTGATTACTCGGGAACGGCTCGTAGGATTTTTAGTGTATTTTCTAGGAAAAATCAACAACGCTTTTTTTTGCCAATTTGGAGAAGATGGGATTACTCGGGAACGGCTCGTAAGATTTTTAGTGTATTTTCCAGGAAAAATCAGCAACGCTTTTTTTTGGCCAATTTGGAGAAGATGGGATTACTCGGGAACGGCTCGTAGGATTTTTAGTGTAATTTCCAGGAAAAATCAGCAACGCTTTTTTTTGGCAATTTGGAGAAGGTGTGATTACTCGGGAACGGCTCGTAGGATTTTTAGTGTATTTTCCAGGAAAAATCAGCAACGCTTTTTTTTGGCCAATTCGGAGAAGATGGGATTACTCGGGAACGGCTCGTAGGTTTTTTAGTGTATTTTCAAGGAAAAATCAGCAACGCTTTTTTTGGCCAATTTGGAGAAGATGGGATTACTCGGGAACGGCTCGTAGGATTTTTAGTGTATTTTCCAGGAAAAATCAGCAAGGCTTTTTTTGGCCAATTTGGAGAAGGTGTGATTACTCGGGAACGGCTCGTAGGATTTTTAGTGTAATTTCCAGGAAAAATCAGCAACGTTTTTTTTTTGGCAATTTGGAGAAGGTGTGATTACTCGGGAACGGCTCGTAGGATTTTTAGTGTATTTTCCAGGAAAAATCAGCAACGCTTTTTTTTGGCCAATTCGGAGAAGATGGGATTACTCGGGAACGGCTCGTAGGTTTTTTAGTGTATTTTCAAGGAAAAATCAGCAACGCTTTTTTTTGGCCAATTTGGAGAAGATGGGATTACTCGGGAACGGCTCGTAGGATTTTTACTGTATTTTCCAGGAAAAATCAGCAACGCTTTTTTTTGGCCAATTCGGAGAAGATGGGATTACTCGGGAACGGCTCGTAGGTTTTTTAGTGTATTTTCCAGGAAAAATCAGCAAAGCTTTTTTTTGCCAATTCGGAGAAGGTGTGATTACTCGGGAACGGCTCGTAGGATTTTTAGTGTATTTTCCAAAAAAATCAACAACGCTTTTTTTTGGCCAATTTGGAGAAGATGGGATTACTCGGGAACGGCTCGTAAGATTTTTAGTGTATTTTCCAGGAAAAATCAGCAACGCTTTTTTTTGGCCAATTTGGAGAAGGTGTGATTACTCGGGAACGGCTCGTAAGATTTTTAGTGTATTTTCCAGGAAAAATCAGCAACGCTTTTTTTTGCCAATTTGGAGAAGGTGTGATTACTCGGGAACGGCTCGTAGGTTTTTTAGTGTATTTTCCAGGAAAAATCAGCAACGCTTTTTTTGGCCAATTTGGAGAAGGTGTGATTACTCGGGAACGGCTCGTAGGATTTTTAGTGTATTTTCAAGGAAAAATCAGCAACGCTTTTTTTTGGCCAATTTGGAGAAGATGGGATTACTCGGGAACGGCTCGTAGGATTTTTAGTGTATTTTCCAGGAAAAATCAGCAACGCTTTTTTTTTGGCCAATTTGGAGAAGATGGGATTACTCGGGAACGGCTCGTAGGATTTTTAGTCTAATTTCCAGGAAAAATCAGCAACGCTTTTTTTTGGCCAATTTGGAGAAGGTGTGATTACTCGGGAACGGCTCGTAAGATTTTTAGTGTTTTTTCCAGGAAAAATCAGCAACGCTTTTTTTTGCCAATTTGGAGAAGATGGGATTACTCCAGAACGGCTCGTAGGTTTTTTAGTGTATTTTCAAGGAAAAATCAGCAACGCTTTTTTTTTTGGCCATTTCGGAGAAGATGGGATTACTCCAGAACGGCTCGTAGGTTTTTTAGTGTATTTTCAAGGAAAAATAAGCAACGCTTTTTTTTTTTGGCCAATTTGGAGAAGATGGGATTACTCGGGAACGGCTCGTAGGATTTTTAGTGTAATTTCCAGGAAAAATCAGCAACGCTTATTTTTGGCCAATTCGGAGAAGATGGGATTACTCGGGAACGGCTCGTAGGTTTGTTAGTGTATTTTCAAGGAAAAATCAGCAACGCTTTTTTTTGCCAATTTGGAGAAGGTGTGATTACTCGGGAACGGCTCGTAGGATTTTTAGTGTAATTTCCAGGAAAAATCAGCAACGCTTTTTTTTGGCCAATTTGGCGAAGAAGGGATTACTCGGGAACGGCTCGTAAGATTTTTGATGTTTTTTCCAGGAAAAATCAGCAACGCTTTTTTTGGCCAATTTGGAGAAGATGGGATTACTCGGGAACGGCTCGTAAGATTTTTAGTGTATTTTCCAGGAAAAATCAGCAACGCTTTTTTTTGGCCAATTTGGAGAAGGTGTGATTACTCGGGAACGGCTCGTAAGATTTTTGATGTTTTTTCCAGGAAAAATCAGCAACGCTTTTTTTGGCCAATTTGGAGAAGATGGGATTACTCGGGAACGGCTCGTAAGATTTTTGATGTTTTTTCCAGGAAAAATCAGCAACGCTTTTTTTGGCCAATTTGGAGAAGATGGGATTACTCGGGAACGGCTCGTAAGATTTTTAGTGTATTTTCCAGGAAAAATCAGCAACGCTTTTTTTTGGCCAATTTGGAGAAGATGTGATTACTCGGGAACGGCTCGTAGGATTTTTAGTGTATTTTCCAGGAAAAATCAACAACGCTTTTTTTTTGCCAATTTGAAGAAGATGGGATTACTCGGGAACGGCTCGTAGGATTTTTAGTGTAATTTCCAGGAAAAATCAGCAACGCTTTTTTTTTGGCAATTTGGAGAAGGTGTGATTACTCGGGAACGGCTCATAAAATTTTTAGTGTATTTTCCAGGAAAAATCAGCAACGCTTTTTTTTGTCCAATTTGGAGAAGATGGGATTACTCGGGAACGGCTCGTAAGATTTTTAGTGTATTTTCCAGGAAAAATCAACAAAGCTTTTTTTGGCCAATTTGGAGAAGGTGTGATTACTCCGGAACGGCTCGTAAGATTTTTAGTGTATTTTCAAGGAAAAATCAGCAACGCTTTTTTTTTTGGCCAATTTGGAGAAGATGGGATTACTCCAGAACGGCTCGTAGGTTTTTTAGTGTATTTTCAAGGAAAAATCAGCAACGCTTTTTTTTTTGGCCATTTCGGAGAAGATGGGATTACTCGGGAACGGCTCGTAGGATTTTTAGTGTATTTTTCAGGAAAAATCAGCAACGCTTTTTTTGGCCAATTTGGAGAAGGTGCGATTACTCGGGAACGGCTCGTAGGATTTTTAGTGTATTTTCCAGGAAAAATCAGCAACGTTTTTTTTTGGCCAATTTGGAGAAGATGGGATTACTCGGGAACGGCTCGTAGGATTTTTAGTGTATTTTCCAGGAAAAATCAACAATGCTTTTTTTTGGCCAATTTGGAGAAGATGGGATTACTCGGGAACGGCTCGTAGGATTTTTAGTGTATTTTCCAGGAAAAATCAGCAACGCTTTTTTTTTTGCCAATTTGGAGAAGGTGTGATTACTCGGGAACGGCTCGTAAGATTTTTGATGTTTTTTCCAGGAAAAATCAGCAACGCTTTTTTTGGCCAATTTGGAGAAGATGGAATTACTCGGGAACGGCTCGTAGGATTTTTAGTGTATTTTCCAGAAAAAATCAGCAACGCTTTTTTTTTGCCAATTTGGAGAAGATGGAATTACTCGGGAACGGCTCGTAGGATTTTTAGTGTATTTTCCAGGAAAAGTCAGCAACGCTTTTTTTTTGGCCAATTTGGAGAAGATGGAATTACTCGGGAACGGCTCGTAGGATTTTAGTGTATTTTCTAGGAAAAATCAGCAACGCTTTTTTTTTGCCAATTTGGAGAAGATGGGATTACTCGGGAACGGCTCGTAGGATTTTGAGTGTTTTTTCCAGGACAAATCAGCAACGCTTTTTTTTGCTAATTTGGAGAAGATGGGATTACTTGGGAACGGCTCGTAGGTTTTTTAGTGTATTTTCCAGAAAAAATCAGCAACGGTTTTTTTTTGGCCAATTTCGAGAAGATGGGATTACTCGGGAACGGCTCGTAGGATTTTTAGTGTATTTTCCAGAAAAAATCAGCAACGCTTTTTTTTTGCCAATTTGGAGAAGATGGAATTACTCGGGAACGGCTCGTAGGATTTTTAGTGTATTTTCCAGGAATAATCAACAACGCTTTTTTTTGGCCAATTTGGAGAAGGTGTGATTACTCGGGAACGGCTCATAAGATTTTTAGTGTTTTTTCCAGGAAAAATCAGCAACGTTTTTTTTTGTCAATTTGGAGAAGGTGTGATTACTCGGGAACGGCTCGTAGGTTTTTTAGTGTATTTTCCAGGAAAAATCAGCAACGCTTTTTTTTGGCCAATTTGGAGAAGGTGTGATTACTCGGGAACGGCTCGTAAGATTTTTAGTGTATTTTCCAGGAAAAATCAGCAACGCTTTTTTTTGGCCAATTTGGAGAAGGTGTGATTACTCGGGAACGGCTCGTAAGATTTTTAGTGTATTTTCCAGGAAAAATCAGCAACGCTTTTTTTTGGCCAATTTGGAGAAGGTGTGATTACTCGGGAACGGCTCGTAAGATTTTTAGTGTATTTTCAAGGAAAAATCAGCAACGCTTTTTTTTGGCCAATTTGGAGAAGGTGTGATTACTCGGGAACGGCTCGTAAGATTTTTGATGTTTTTTCCAGGAAAAATCAGCAACGCTTTTTTTTGCCAATTTGGAGAAGGTGTGATTACTCGGGAACGGCTCATAAAATTTTTAATATATTTTCCAGGAAAAATCAGCAACGCTTTTTTTTTGCTAATTTGGAGAAGATGGGATTACTCGGGAACGGCTCGTAAGATTTTTAGTGTATTTTCCAGGAAAAATCAGCAACGCTTTTTTTTGGCCAATTTGGAGAAGGTGTGATTACTCGGGAACGGCTCGTAGGTTTTTTAGTGTATTTTCCAGGAAAAATCAGCAACGCTTTTTTTGGCCAATTTGGAGAAGGTGTGATTACTCGGGAACGGCTCGTAGGTTTTTTAGTGTATTTTCAAGGAAAAATCAGCAACGTTTTTTTTGGCCAATTTGGAGAAGATGGGATTACTCGGGAACGGCTCGTAGGATTTTTAGTGTATTTTCCAGGAAAAATCAGCAACGCTTTTTTTTGGCCAATTCGGAGAAGGTGTGATTACTCGGGAACGGCTCGTAAGATTTTTAGTGTTTTTTCCAGGAAAAATCAGCAACGCTTTTTTTTGCCAATTTGGAGAAGGTGTGATTACTCGGGAACGGCTCGTAAGATTTTTGATGTTTTTTCCAGGAAAAATCAGCAACGCTTTTTTTTGCCAATTTGGAGAAGGTGTGATTACTCGGGAACGGCTCGTAGGTTTTTTAATATATTTTCCAGGAAAAATCAGCAACGCTTTTTTTTTTGCTAATTTGGAGAAGATGGGATTACTCGGGAACGGCTCGTAGAATTTTTAGTGTAATTTCCAGGAAAAATCAGCAACGCTTTTTTTTGGCCAATTTGGAGAAGGTGTGATTACTCGGGAACGGCTCATAAAATTTTTAATATATTTTCCAGGAAAAATCAGCAACGCTTTTTTTTGCTAATTTGGAGAAGATGGGATTACTCGGGAACGGCTCGTAAGATTTTTGATGTATTTTCCAGGAAAAATCAGCAACGCTTTTTTTGGCCAATTTGGAGAAGGTGTGATTACTCGGGAACGGCTCGTAGGATTTTTAGTGTATTTTCCAGGAAAAATCAACAACGCTTTTTTTTGGCCAATTTGGAGAAGGTGTGATTACTCGGGAACGGCTCGTGGGATTTTTAGTGTATTTTCCAGGAAAAATCAGCAACGCTTTTTTTTGGCCAATTTGGAGAAGGTGTGATTACTCGGGAACGGCTCGTAAGATTTTTAGTGTTTTTTCCAGGAAAAATCAGCAACGCTTTTTTTTTGCCAATTTGGAGAAGGTGTGATTACTCGGGAACGGCTCGTAGGATTTTTAGTGTTTTTTCCAGGAAAAATCAGCAACGCTTTTTTTTGGCCAATTTGGAGAAGATGGGATTACTCGGGAACGGCTCGTAGGATTTTTAGTGTATTTTTCAGGAAAAATCAGCAACGCTTTTTTTTGGCCAATTTGGAGAAGGTGTGATTACTCGGGAACGGCTCGTAGGATTTTTAGTGAATTTTCCAGGAAAAATCAACAACGCTTTTTTTTGCCAATTTGGAGAAGGTGTGATTACTCGGGAACGGCTCGTAGGATTTTAAGTGTATTTTCCAGGAAAAATCAGCAACGCTTTTTTTTGGCCAATTTGGAGAAGATGGGATTACTCGGGAACGGCTCGTAGGATTTTTAGTGTAATTTCCAGGAAAAATCAGCAACGCTTTTTTTTGGCCAATTTGGAGAAGGTGTGATTACTCGGGAACGGCTCGTAAGATTTTTAGTGTTTTTTCCAGGAAAAATCAGCAACGCTTTTTTTTGCCAATTTGGAGAAGGTGTGATTACTCGGGAACGGCTCGTAGGATTTTTAGTGTATTTTCCAGGAAAAATCAGCAACGCTTTTTTTTTGGCCAATTTGGAGAAGATGGGATTTGTTCGGGAACGGCTCGTAGGATTTTTAGTGTAATTTCCAGGAAAAATCAGCAACGCTTTTTTTTTGGCCAATTTGGAGAAGATGGGATTACTCGGGAACGGCTCGTAGGATTTTTAGTGTAATTTCCAGGAAAAATTAGAAAAGCTTTTTTTTGGCCAATTTGGAGAAGATGGGATTACTCGGGAACGGCTCGTAGGATTTTTAGTGTAATTTCCAGGAAAAATCAGCAACGGTTTTTTTTGGCCAATTTGGAGAAGGTGTGATTACTCGGGAACGGCTCGTAAGATTTTTAGTGTTTTTTCCAGGAAAAATCAGCAACGCTTTTTTTTGGCCAATTTGGAGAAGGTGTGATTACTCGGGAACGGCTCGTAGGTTTTTTAGTGTATTTTCAAGGAAAAATCAGCAACGCTTTTTTTTTGGCCAATTTGGAGAAGATGGGATTACTCGGGAACGGCTCGTAGGATTTTTAGTGTAATTTCCAGGAAAAATCAGCAACGCTTTTTTTTTTGCCAATTCGGAGAAGATGGGATTACTCGGGAACGGCTCGTAGGTTTGTTAGTGTATTTTCAAGGAAAAATCAGCAACGCTATTTTTTGGCCAATTTGGAGAAGGTGTGATTACTCGGGAACGGCTCGTAGGTTTTTTAGTGTATTTTCAAGGAAAAATCAGCAACGCTTTTTTTTTTGGCCAATTTGGAGAAGATGGGATTACTCGGGAACGGCTCGTAGGATTTTTAGTGTAATTTCCAGGAAAAATCAGCAACGCTTTTTTTGGCCAATTCGGAGAAGATGGGATTACTCGGGAACGGCTCGTAGGTTTGTTAGTGTATTTTCAAGGAAAAATCAGCAACGCTTTTTTTTGGCCAATTTGGAGAAGGTGTGATTACTCGGGAACGGCTCGTAGGATTTTTAGTGTAATTTCCAGGAAAAATCAGCAACGCTTTTTTTTGGCCAATTTGAAGAAGGTGTGATTACTCGGGAACGGCTCGTAGGATTTTTAGTGTAATTTCCAGGAAAAATCAG
Source organism: Lypha dubia (assembly GCA_947311025.1). NCBI lineage: Eukaryota > Metazoa > Arthropoda > Insecta > Diptera > Tachinidae > Lypha > Lypha dubia. The sequence goes on along the minus strand of CAMZJU010000109.1, from coordinate 72,477 downwards.
AAAAGCTTTTTTTTGGCCAATTTGGAGAAGATGGGATTACTCGGGAACGGCTCGTAGGATTTTTAGTGTATTTTCCAGGAAAAATCAGCAACGCTTTTTTTTTGCTAATTTGGAGAAGGTGTGATTACTCGGGAACGGCTCGTAGGATTTTTAGTGTAATTTCCAGGAAAAATCAGCAACGCTTTTTTTTGGCCAATTTGAAGAAGGTGTGATTACTCGGGAACGGCTCGTAAGATTTTTAGTGTTTTTTCCAGGAAAAATCAGCAACGCTTTTTTTTGGCCAATTTGGAGAAGGTGTGATTACTCGGGAACGGCTCGTAGGTTTTTTAGTGTATTTTCCAGGAAAAATCAGCAACGCTTTTTTTGGCCAATTTGGAGAAGGTGTGATTACTCGGGAACGGCTCGTAGGTTTTTTAGTGTATTTTCAAGGAAAAATCAGCAACGTTTTTTTTGGCCAATTTGGAGAAGATGGGATTACTCGGGAACGGCTCGTAGGATTTTTAGTGTATTTTCCAGGAAAAATCAGCAACGCTTTTTTTTGGCCAATTTGGAGAAGGTGTGATTACTCGGGAACGGCTCGTAAGATTTTTAGTGTTTTTTCCAGGAAAAATCAGCAACGCTTTTTTTTGGCCAATTTGGAGAAGATGGGATTACTCGGGAACGGCTCGTAGGATTTTTAGTGTAATTTCCAGGAAAAATCAGCAACGCTTTTTTTTGGCCAATTTGGAGAAGGTGTGATTACTCGGGAACGGCTCGTAAGATTTTTAGTGTTTTTTCCAGGAAAAATCAGCAACGCTTTTTTTTGCCAATTTGGAGAAGGTGTGATTACTCGGGAACGGCTCGTAGGATTTTTAGTGTATTTTCCAGGAAAAATCAGCAACGCTTTTTTTTTGGCCAATTTGGAGAAGATGGGATTTGTTCGGGAACGGCTCGTAGGATTTTTAGTGTAATTTCCAGGAAAAATCAGCAACGCTTTTTTTTTGGCCAATTTGGAGAAGATGGGATTACTCGGGAACGGCTCGTAGGATTTTTAGTGTAATTTCCAGGAAAAATTAGAAAAGCTTTTTTTTGGCCAATTTGGAGAAGATGGGATTACTCGGGAACGGCTCGTAGGATTTTTAGTGTAATTTCCAGGAAAAATCAGCAACGGTTTTTTTTGGCCAATTTGGAGAAGGTGTGATTACTCGGGAACGGCTCGTAAGATTTTTAGTGTTTTTTCCAGGAAAAATCAGCAACGCTTTTTTTTGGCCAATTTGGAGAAGGTGTGATTACTCGGGAACGGCTCGTAGGTTTTTTAGTGTATTTTCAAGGAAAAATCAGCAACGCTTTTTTTTTGGCCAATTTGGAGAAGATGGGATTACTCGGGAACGGCTCGTAGGATTTTTAGTGTAATTTCCAGGAAAAATCAGCAACGCTTTTTTTTTTGCCAATTCGGAGAAGATGGGATTACTCGGGAACGGCTCGTAGGTTTGTTAGTGTATTTTCAAGGAAAAATCAGCAACGCTATTTTTTGGCCAATTTGGAGAAGGTGTGATTACTCGGGAACGGCTCGTAGGTTTTTTAGTGTATTTTCAAGGAAAAATCAGCAACGCTTTTTTTTTTGGCCAATTTGGAGAAGATGGGATTACTCGGGAACGGCTCGTAGGATTTTTAGTGTAATTTCCAGGAAAAATCAGCAACGCTTTTTTTGGCCAATTCGGAGAAGATGGGATTACTCGGGAACGGCTCGTAGGTTTGTTAGTGTATTTTCAAGGAAAAATCAGCAACGCTTTTTTTTGGCCAATTTGGAGAAGGTGTGATTACTCGGGAACGGCTCGTAGGATTTTTAGTGTAATTTCCAGGAAAAATCAGCAACGCTTTTTTTTGGCCAATTTGAAGAAGGTGTGATTACTCGGGAACGGCTCGTAGGATTTTTAGTGTAATTTCCAGGAAAAATCAGAAAAGCTTTTTTTTGGCCAATTTGGAGAAGATGGGATTACTCGGGAACGGCTCGTAGGATTTTTAGTGTATTTTCCAGGAAAAATCAGCAACGCTTTTTTTTTGCTAATTTGGAGAAGGTGTGATTACTCGGGAACGGCTCGTAGGATTTTTAGTGTAATTTCCAGGAAAAATCAGCAACGCTTTTTTTTGGCCAATTTGAAGAAGGTGTGATTACTCGGGAACGGCTCGTAAGATTTTTAGTGTTTTTTCCAGGAAAAATCAGCAACGCTTTTTTTTGGCCAATTTGGAGAAGGTGTGATTACTCGGGAACGGCTCGTAGGTTTTTTAGTGTATTTTCCAGGAAAAATCAGCAACGCTTTTTTTGGCCAATTTGGAGAAGGTGTGATTACTCGGGAACGGCTCGTAGGTTTTTTAGTGTATTTTCAAGGAAAAATCAGCAACGTTTTTTTTGGCCAATTTGGAGAAGATGGGATTACTCGGGAACGGCTCGTAGGATTTTTAGTGTATTTTCCAGGAAAAATCAGCAACGCTTTTTTTTGGCCAATTCGGAGAAGGTGTGATTACTCGGGAACGGCTCGTAAGATTTTTAGTGTTTTTTCCAGGAAAAATCAGCAACGCTTTTTTTTGCCAATTTGGAGAAGGTGTGATTACTCGGGAACGGCTCGTAAGATTTTTGATGTTTTTTCCAGGAAAAATCAGCAACGCTTTTTTTTGCCAATTTGGAGAAGGTGTGATTACTCGGGAACGGCTCGTAGGTTTTTTAATATATTTTCCAGGAAAAATCAGCAACGCTTTTTTTTTTGCTAATTTGGAGAAGATGGGATTACTCGGGAACGGCTCGTAGAATTTTTAGTGTAATTTCCAGGAAAAATCAGCAACGCTTTTTTTGGCCAATTTGGAGAAGATGGGATTACTCGGGAACGGCTCGTAGGATTTTTAGTGTATTTTCCAGGAAAAATCAGCAACGCTTTTTTTTGGCCAATTCGGAGAAGGTGTGATTACTCGGGAACGGCTCGTAAGATTTTTAGTGTTTTTTCCAGGAAAAATCAGCAACGCTTTTTTTTGCCAATTTGGAGAAGGTGTGATTACTCGGGAACGGCTCGTAAGATTTTTGATGTTTTTTCCAGGAAAAATCAGCAACGCTTTTTTTTGCCAATTTGGAGAAGGTGTGATTACTCGGGAACGGCTCGTAGGTTTTTTAATATATTTTCCAGGAAAAATCAGCAACGCTTTTTTTTTTGCTAATTTGGAGAAGATGGGATTACTCGGGAACGGCTCGTAGAATTTTTAGTGTAATTTCCAGGAAAAATCAGCAACGCTTTTTTTTGGCCAATTTGGAGAAGGTGTGATTACTCGGGAACGGCTCATAAAATTTTTAATATATTTTCCAGGAAAAATCAGCAACGCTTTTTTTTGCTAATTTGGAGAAGATGGGATTACTCGGGAATGGCTCGTAAGATTTTTGATGTATTTTCCAGGAAAAATCAGCAACGCTTTTTTTTGGCCAATTTGGAGAAGGTGTGATTACTCGGGAACGGCTCGTAGGATTTTTAATATATTTTCCAGGAAAAATCAGCAACGCTTTTTTTTTTGCTAATTTGGAGAAGATGGGATTACTCGGGAACGGCTCGTAGAATTTTTAGTGTAATTTCCAGGAAAAATCAGCAACGCTTTTTTTTGGCCAATTTGGAGAAGGTGTGATTACTCGGGAACGGCTCATAAAATTTTTAATATATTTTCCAGGAAAAATCAGCAACGCTTTTTTTTGCTAATTTGGAGAAGATGGGATTACTCGGGAATGGCTCGTAAGATTTTTGATGTATTTTCCAGGAAAAATCAGCAACGCTTTTTTTTGGCCAATTTGGAGAAGATGGGATTACTCGGGAACGGCTCATAAAATTTTTAATATATTTTCCAGGAAAAATCAGCAACGCTTTTTTTTGCTAATTTGGAGAAGATGGGATTACTCGGGAATGGCTCGTAAGATTTTTGATGTATTTTCCAGGAAAAATCAGCAACGCTTTTTTTTTTGCTAATTTGGAGAAGATGGGATTACTCGGGAACGGCTCGTAGAATTTTTAGTGTAATTTCCAGGAAAAATCAGCAACGCTTTTTTTTGGCCAATTTGGAGAAGGTGTGATTACTCGGGAACGGCTCATAAAATTTTTAATATATTTTCCAGGAAAAATCAGCAACGCTTTTTTTTGCTAATTTGGAGAAGATGGGATTACTCGGGAATGGCTCGTAAGATTTTTGATGTATTTTCCAGGAAAAATCAGCAACGCTTTTTTTTGGCCAATTTGGAGAAGGTGTGATTACTCGGGAACGGCTCGTAGGTTTTTTAGTGTATTTTCAAGGAAAAATCAGCAACGTTTTTTTTGGCCAATTTGGAGAAGATGGGATTACTCGGGAACGGCTCGTAGGATTTTTAGTGTATTTTCCAGGAAAAATCAGCAACGCTTTTTTTTGGCCAATTCGGAGAAGGTGTGATTACTCGGGAACGGCTCGTAAGATTTTTAGTGTTTTTTCCAGGAAAAATCAGCAACGCTTTTTTTTGCCAATTTGGAGAAGGTGTGATTACTCGGGAACGGCTCGTAAGATTTTTGATGTTTTTTCCAGGAAAAATCAGCAACGCTTTTTTTTGCCAATTTGGAGAAGGTGTGATTACTCGGGAACGGCTCGTAGGTTTTTTAATATATTTTCCAGGAAAAATCAGCAACGCTTTTTTTTTTGCTAATTTGGAGAAGATGGGATTACTCGGGAACGGCTCGTAGAATTTTTAGTGTAATTTCCAGGAAAAATCAGCAACGCTTTTTTTTGGCCAATTTGGAGAAGGTGTGATTACTCGGGAACGGCTCATAAAATTTTTAATATATTTTCCAGGAAAAATCAGCAACGCTTTTTTTTGCTAATTTGGAGAAGATGGGATTACTCGGGAATGGCTCGTAAGATTTTTGATGTATTTTCCAGGAAAAATCAGCAACGCTTTTTTTTGGCCAATTTGGAGAAGGTGTGATTACTCGGGAACGGCTCGTAGGATTTTTAGTGTATTTTCCAGGAAAAATCAACAACGCTTTTTTTTGGCCAATTTGGAGAAGGTGTGATTACTCGGGAACGGCTCGTGGGATTTTTAGTGTATTTTCCAGGAAAAATCAGCAACGCTTTTTTTTGGCCAATTTGGAGAAGGTGTGATTACTCGGGAACGGCTCGTAAGATTTTTAGTGTTTTTTCCAGGAAAAATCAGCAACGCTTTTTTTTTGCCAATTTGGAGAAGGTGTGATTACTCGGGAACGGCTCGTAGGATTTTTAGTCTTTTTTCCAGGAAAAATCAGCAACGCTTTTTTTTTGGCCAATTTGGAGAAGATGGGATTACTCGGGAACGGCTCGTAGGATTTTTAGTGTATTTTCCAGGAAAAATCAGCAACGCTTTTTTTTGGCCAATTTGGAGAAGGTGTGATTACTCGGGAACGGCTCGTAGGATTTTTAGTGTATTTTCCAGGAAAAATCAACAACGCTTTTTTTTGCCAATTTGGAGAAGGTGTGATTACTCGGGAACGGCTCGTAGGATTTTTAGTGTATTTTCCAGGAAAAATCAGCAACGCTTTTTTTTGGCCAATTTGGAGAAGATGGGATTACTCGGGAACGGCTCGTAGGATTTTTAGTGTAATTTCCAGGAAAAATCAGCAACGCTTTTTTTTGGCCAATTTGGAGAAGGTGTGATTACTCGGGAACGGCTCGTAAGATTTTTAGTGTTTTTTCCAGGAAAAATCAGCAACGCTTTTTTTTGCCAATTTGGAGAAGGTGTGATTACTCGGGAACGGCTCGTAGGATTTTTAGTGTATTTTCCAGGAAAAATCAGCAACGCTTTTTTTTGGCCAATTTGGAGAAGATGGGAATGTTCGGGAACGGCTCGTAGGATTTTTAGTGTAATTTCCAGGAAAAATCAGCAACGCTTTTTTTTGGCCAATTTGGAGAAGATGGGATTACTCGGGAACGGCTCGTAGCATTTTTAGTGTAATTTCCAGGAAAAATTAGAAAAGCTTTTTTTTGGCCAATTTGGAGAAGATGGGATTACTCGGGAACGGCTCGTAGGATTTTTAGTGTAATTTCCAGGAAAAATCAGCAACGGTTTTTTTTGGCCAATTTGGAGAAGGTGTGATTACTCGGGAACGGCTCGTAAGATTTTTAGTGTTTTTTCCAGGAAAAATCAGCAACGCTTTTTTTTGGCCAATTTGGAGAAGGTGTGATTACTCGGGAACGGCTCGTAGGTTTTTTAGTGTATTTTCAAGGAAAAATCAGCAACGCTTTTTTTTTGGCCAATTTGGAGAAGATGGGATTACTCGGGAACGGCTCGTAGGATTTTTAGTGTAATTTCCAGGAAAAATCAGCAACGCTTTTTTTTTTGCCAATTCGGAGAAGATGGGATTACTCGGGAACGGCTCGTAGGTTTGTTAGTGTATTTTCAAGGAAAAATCAGCAACGCTTTTTTTTGGCCAATTTGGAGAAGGTGTGATTACTCGGGAACGGCTCGTAGGTTTTTTAGTGTATTTTCAAGGAAAAATCAGCAACGCTTTTTTTTTGGCCAATTTGGAGAAGATGGGATTACTCGGGAACGGCTCGTAGGATTTTTAGTGTAATTTCCAGGAAAAATCAGCAACGCTTTTTTTGGCCAATTCGGAGAAGATGGGATTACTCGGGAACGGCTCGTAGGTTTGTTAGTGTATTTTCAAGGAAAAATCAGCAACGCTTTTTTTGGCCAATTTGGAGAAGGTGTGATTACTCGGGAACGGCTCGTAGGATTTTTAGTGTAATTTCCAGGAAAAATCAGCAACGCTTTTTTTTGGCCAATTTGAAGAAGGTGTGATTACTCGGGAACGGCTCGTAGGATTTTTAGTGTAATTTCCAGGAAAAATCAGAAAAGCTTTTTTTTGGCCAATTTGGAGAAGATGGGATTACTCGGGAACGGCTCGTAGGATTTTTAGTGTATTTTCCAGGAAAAATCAGCAACGCTTTTTTTTGCTAATTTGGAGAAGGTGTGATTACTCGGGAACGGCTCGTAGGATTTTTAGTGTAATTTCCAGGAAAAATCAGCAACGCTTTTTTTTTGGCCAATTTGAAGAAGGTGTGATTACTCGGGAACGGCTCGTAAGATTTTTAGTGTTTTTTCCAGGAAAAATCAGCAACGTTTTTTTTTTGTCAATTTGGAGAAGGTGTGATTACTCGGGAACGGCTCGTAGGTTTTTTAGTGTATTTTCCAGGAAAAATCAGCAACGCTTTTTTTTGGCCAATTTGGAGAAGGTGTGATTACTCGGGAACGGGTCGTAAGATTTTTAGTGTATTTTCCAGGAAAAATCAGCAACGCTTTTTTTTGGCCAATTTGGAGAAGGTGTGATTACTCGGGAACGGCTCGTAAGATTTTTAGTGTATTTTCCAGGAAAAATCAGCAACGCTTTTTTTTGGCCAATTTGGAGAAGGTGTGATTACTCGGGAACGGCTCGTAAGATTTTTAGTGTATTTTCAAGGAAAAATCAGCAACGCTTTTTTTTGGCCAATTTGGAGAAGGTGTGATTACTCGGGAACGGCTCGTAAGATTTTTGATGTTTTTTCCAGGAAAAATCAGCAACGCTTTTTTTTGCCAATTTGGAGAAGGTGTGATTACTCGGGAACGGCTCATAAAATTTTTAATATATTTTCCAGGAAAAATCAGCAACGCTTTTTTTTTGCTAATTTGGAGAAGATGGGATTACTCGGGAACGGCTCGTAAGATTTTTAGTGTATTTTCCAGGAAAAATCAGCAACGCTTTTTTTTGGCCAATTTGGAGAAGGTGTGATTACTCGGGAACGGCTCGTAGGTTTTTTAGTGTATTTTCCAGGAAAAATCAGCAACGCTTTTTTTTGCCAATTTGGAGAAGGTGTGATTACTCGGGAACGGCTCGTAGGTTTTTTAGTGTATTTTCAAGGAAAAATCAGCAACGTTTTTTTTGGCCAATTTGGAGAAGATGGGATTACTCGGGAACGGCTCGTAGGATTTTTAGTGTATTTTCCAGGAAAAATCAGCAACGCTTTTTTTGGCCAATTCGGAGAAGGTGTGATTACTCGGGAACGGCTCGTAAGATTTTTAGTGTTTTTTCCAGGAAAAATCAGCAACGCTTTTTTTTGCCAATTTGGAGAAGGTGTGATTACTCGGGAACGGCTCGTAAGATTTTTGATGTTTTTTCCAGGAAAAATCAGCAACGCTTTTTTTTGCCAATTTGGAGAAGGTGTGATTACTCGGGAACGGCTCGTAGGTTTTTTAATATATTTTCCAGGAAAAATCAGCAACGCTTTTTTTTTTGCTAATTTGGAGAAGATGGGATTACTCGGGAACGGCTCGTAGAATTTTTAGTGTTATTTCCAGGAAAAATCAGCAACGCTTTTTTTTGGCCAATTTGGAGAAGGTGTGATTACTCGGGAACGGCTCATAAAATTTTTAATATATTTTCCAGGAAAAATCAGCAACGCTTTTTTTTGCTAATTTGGAGAAGATGGGATTACTCGGGAACGGCTCGTAAGATTTTTGATGTATTTTCCAGGAAAAATCAGCAACGCTTTTTCTTGGCCAATTTGGAGAAGGTGTGATTACTCGGGAACGGCTCGTAGGTTTTTTAGTGTATTTTCAAGGAAAAATCAGCAACGCTTTGTTTTTGGCCAATTTGGAGAAGATGGGATTACTCGGGAACGGCTCGTAGGATTTTTAGTGTAATTTCCAGGAAAAATCAGCAACGCTTTTTTTTGGCCAATTCGGAGAAGATGGGATTACTCGGGAACGGCTCGTAGGTTTGTTAGTGTATTTTCAAGGAAAAATCAGCAACGCTTTTTTTTTGGCCAATTTGGAGAAGGTGTGATTACTCGGGAACGGCTCGTAGGTTTTTTAGTGTATTTTCAAGGAAAAATCAGCAACGCTTTTTTTTTGGCCAATTTGGAGAAGATGGGATTACTCGGGAACGGCTCGTAGGATTTTTAGTGTAATTTCCAGGAAAAATCAGCAACGCTTTTTTTGGCCAATTCGGAGAAGATGGGATTACTCGGGAACGGCTCGTAGGTTTGTTAGTGTATTTTCAAGGAAAAATCAGCAACGCTTTTTTTTGGCCAATTTGGAGAAGGTGTGATTACTCGGGAACGGCTCGTAGGATTTTTAGTGTAATTTCCAGGAAAAATCAGCAACGCTTTTTTTTGGCCAATTTGAAGAAGGTGTGATTACTCGGGAACGGCTCGTAGGATTTTTAGTGTAATTTCCAGGAAAAATCAGAAAAGCTTTTTTTTTGCCAATTTGGAGAAGATGGGATTACTCGGGAACGGCTCGTAGGATTTTTAGTGTATTTTCCAGGAAAAATCAGCAACGCTTTTTTTTGGCCAATTTGAAGAAGGTGTGATTACTCGGGAACGGCTCGTAAGATTTTTGATGTTTTTTCCAGGAAAAATCAGCAACGCTTTTTTTTGCCAATTTGGAGAAGGTGTGATTACTCGGGAACGGCTCATAAAATTTTTAATATATTTTCCAGGAAAAATCAGCAACGCTTTTTTTTTGCTAATTTGGAGAAGATGGGATTACTCGGGAACGGCTCGTAAGATTTTAAGTGTATTTTCCAGGAAAAATCAGCAACGCTTTTTTTTGGCCAATTTGGAGAAGGTGTGATTACTCGGGAACGGCTCGTAGGTTTTTTAGTGTATTTTCCAGGAAAAATCAGCAACGCTTTTTTTGGCCAATTTGGAGAAGGTGTGATTACTCGGGAACGGATCGTAGGTTTTTTAGTGTATTTTCAAGGAAAAATCAGCAACGTTTTTTTTGGCCAATTTGGAGAAGATGGGATTACTCGGGAACGGCTCGTAGGATTTTTAGTGTATTTTCCAGGAAAAATCAGCAACGCTTTTTTTTGCCAATTTGGAGAAGGTGTGATTACTCGGGAACGGCTCGTAAGATTTTTGATGTTTTTTCCAGGAAAAATCAGCAACGCTTTTTTTTGCCAATTTGGAGAAGGTGTGATTACTCGGGAACGGCTCGTAGGTTTTTTAATATATTTTCCAGGAAAAATCAGCAACGCTTTTTTTTTTGCTAATTTGGAGAAGATGGGATTACTCGGGAACGGCTCGTAGAATTTTTAGTGTAATTTCCAGGAAAAATCAGCAACGCTTTTTTTTGGCCAATTTGGAGAAGGTGTGATTACTCGGGAACGGCTCATAAAATTTTTAATATATTTTCCAGGAAAAATCAGCAACGCTTTTTTTTGCTAATTTGGAGAAGATGGGATTACTCGGGAACGGCTCGTAAGATTTTTGATGTATTTTCCAGGAAAAATCAGCAACGCTTTTTCTTGGCCAATTTGGAGAAGGTGTGATTACTCGGGAACGGCTCGTAGGATTTTTAGTGTATTTTCCAGAAAAAATCAACAACGCTTTTTTTTGGCCAATTTGGAGAAGGTGTGATTACTCGGGAACGGCTCGTGGGATTTTTAGTGTATTTTCCAGGAAAAATCAGCAACGCTTTTTTTTGGCCAATTTGGAGAAGGTGTGATTACTCGGGAACGGCTCGTAAGATTTTTAGTGTTTTTTCCAGGAAAAATCAGCAACGCTTTTTTTTTGCCAATTTGGAGAAGGTGTGATTACTCGGGAACGGCTCGTAGGATTTTTAGTGTTTTTTCCAGGAAAAATCAGCAACGTTTTTTTTTTGGCCAATTTGGAGAAGATGGGATTACTCGGGAACGGCTCGTAGGATTTTTAGTGTATTTTCCAGGAAAAATCAGCAACGCTTTTTTTTGGCCAATTTGGAGAAGGTGTGATTACTCGGGAACGGCTCGTAGGATTTTTAGTGTATTTTCCAGGAAAAATCAACAACGCTTTTTTTTGCCAATTTGGAGAAGGTGTGATTACTCGGGAACGGCTCGTAGGGTTTTTAGTGTATTTTCCAGGAAAAATCAGCAACGCTTTTTTTTGGCCAATTTGGAGAAGATGGGATTACTCGGGAACGGCTCGTAGGATTTTTAGTGTAATTTCCAGGAAAAATCAGCAACGCTTTTTTTTGGCCAATTTGGAGAAGATGGGATTACTCGGGAACGGCTCGTAGGATTTTTAGTGTAATTTCCAGGAAAAATCAGAAAAGCTTTTTTTTGCCCAATTTGGAGAAGATGGGATTACTCGGGAACGGCTCGTAGGATTTTTAGTGTAATTTCCAGGAAAAATCAGCAACGCTTTTTTTTGGCCAATTTGGAGAAGGTGTGATTACTCGGGAACGGCTCGTAAGATTTTTAGTGTTTTTTCCAGGAAAAATCAGCAACGCTTTTTTTTGCCAATTTGGAGAAGGTGTGATTACTCGGGAACGGCTCGTAGGATTTTTAGTGTATTTTCCAGGAAAAATCAAAAACGCTTTTTTTGGCCAATTTGGAGAAGGTGTGATTACTCGGGAACGGCTCGTAGGATTTTTAGTGTATTTTCCAGGAAAAATCAACAACGCTTTTTTTGGCCAATTTTAAGAAGTTGGGATTACTCGGGAACGGCTCGTAGGTTTTTTAGTGTATTTTCCAGGAAAAATCAGCAACGCTTTTTTTGGCCAATTTGGAGAAGGTGTGATTACTCGGGAACGGCTTGTAGGGTTTTTAGTGTATTTTCCAGGAAAAATCAACAACGCTTTTTTTGGCCAATTTGGAGAAGGTGTGATTACTCGGGAACGGCTCGTAGGATTTTTAGTGTAATTTCCAGGAAAAATCAGCAACGCTTTTTTTGGCCAATTTGGAGAAGGTGTGATTACTCGGGAACGGCTCGTAGGATTTTTAGTGTATTTTCCAGGAAAAATCAACAACGCTTTTTTTGGCCAATTTGGAGAAGGTGTGATTACTCGGGAACGGCTCGTAGGATTTTTAGTATATTTTCCAGGAAAAATCAACAACGCTTTTTTTTGCCAATTTGGAGAAGATGGGATTACTCGGGAACGGCTCGTAAGATTTTTAGTGTATTTTCCAGGAAAAATCAGCAACGCTTTTTTTTGGCCAATTTGGAGAAGATTGGATTACTCGGGAACGGCTCGTAGGATTTTTAGTGTAAATTCCAGGAAAAATCAGCAACGCTTTTTTTTGGCAATTTGGAGAAGGTGTGATTACTCGGGAACGGCTCGTAGGATTTTTAGTGTATTTTCCAGGAAAAATCAGCAACGCTTTTTTTTGGCCAATTCGGAGAAGATGGGATTACTCGGGAACGGCTCGTAGGTTTTTTAGTGTATTTTCAAGGAAAAATCAGCAACGCTTTTTTTTGGCCAATTTGGAGAAGATGGGATTACTCGGGAACGGCTCGTAGGATTTTTAGAGTATTTTCCAGGAAAAATCAGCAAAGCTTTTTTTGGCCAATTTGGAGAAGGTGTGATTACTCGGGAACGGCTCGTAGGATTTTTAGTGTATTTTCTAGGAAAAATCAGCAACGCTTTTTTTTTGGCAATTTGGAGAAGGTGTGATTACTCGGGAACGGCTCGTAGGATTTTTAGTGTATTTTCCAGGAAAAATCAGCAACGTTTTTTTTGGCCAATTTGGAGAAGGTGTGATTACTCGGGAACGGCTCGTAGGATTTTTAGTGTATTTTCCAGGAAAAATCAGCAACGCTTTTTTTTGGCCAATTTGGAGAAGGTGTGATTACTCGGGAACGGCTCGTAGGATTTTTAGTGTATTTTACAGGAAAAATGTGCAACGCTTTTTTTTTGCCAATTCGGAGAAGATGGGATTACTCGGGAACGGCTCGTAGGATTTTTAGTGTATTTTCAAGGAAAAATCAGCAACGCTTTTTTTTGGCCAATTTGGAGAAGATGGGATTACTCGGGAACGGCTCGTAGGATTTTTAGTGTATTTTCCAGGAAAAATCAGCAACGTTTTTTTTGGCCAATTTGGAGAAGGTGTGATTACTCGGGAACGGCTCGTAGGATTTTTAGTGTATTTTCCAGGAAAAATCAGCAACGCTTTTTTTTGGCCAATTTGGAGAAGGTGTGATTACTCGGGAACGGCTCGTAGGATTTTTAGTGTATTTTCAAGGAAAAATGTGCAACGCTTTTTTTTGGCCAATTCGGAGAAGATGGGATTACTCGGGAACGGCTCGTAGGATTTTTAGTGTATTTTCAAGAAAAAATCAGCAACGCTTTTTTTTGGCCAATTTGGAGAAGATGGGATTACTCGGGAACGGCTCGTAAGATTTTTAGTGTTTTTTCCAGGAAAAATCAGCAACGCTTTTTTTTGCCAATTTGGAGAAGGTGTGATTACTCGGGAACGGCTCGTAGGATTTTTAGTGTAATTTCCAGGAAAAATCAGCAACGCTTTTTTTGGCCAATTTGGAGAAGATGGGATTACTCGGGAACGGCTCGTAAGATTTTTAGTGTATTTTCCAGGAAAAATCAGCAACGCTTTTTTTGGCCAATTTGGAGAAGGTGTGATTACTCCGGAACGGCTCGTAAGATTTTTAGTGTATTTTCAAGGAAAAATCAGCAACGCTTTTTTTTTGGCCAATTTGGAGAAGATGGGATTACTCCAGAACGGCTCGTAGGTTTTTTAGTGTATTTTCAAGGAAAAATCAGCAACGCTTTTTTTTTTTGGCCATTTCGGAGAAGATGGGATTACTCGGGAACGGCTCGTAGGATTTTTAGTGTATTTTTCAGGAAAAATCAGCAACGCTTTTTTTGGCCAATTTGGAGAAGGTGTGATTACTCGGGAACGGATCGTAGGATTTTTTGTGTATTTTCCAGGAAAAATCAGCAACGTTTTTTTTTGGCCAATTTGGAGAAGATGGGATTACTCGGGAACGGCTCGTAGGATTTTTAGTGTATTTTCCAGGAAAAATCAGCAACGCTTTTTTTTGGCCAATTTGGAGAAGATGGGATTACTCGGGAACGGCTCGTAGGATTTTTAGTGTATTTTCCAGGAAAAATCAGCAACGCTTTTTTTTGGCCAATTTGGAGAAGGTGTGATTACTCGGGAACGGCTCGTAAGATTTTTGATGTTTTTTCCAGGAAAAATCAGCAACCCTTTTTTTGGCCAATTTGGAGAAGATGGGATTACTCGGGAACGGCTCGTAAGATTTTTAGTGTATTTTCCAGGAAAAATCAGCAACGCTTTTTTTTGGCCAATTTGGAGAAGATGTGATTACTCGGGAACGGCTCGTAGGATTTTTAGTGTATTTTCCAGGAAAAATCAGCAACGCTTTTTTTTGGCCAATTTGGAGAAGGTGTGATTACTCGGGAACGGCTCGTAGGATTTTTAGTGTATTTTCCAGGAAAAATCAACAACGCTTTTTTTTGCCAATTTGGAGAAGGTGTGATTACTCGGGAACGGCACGTACGATTTTTAGTGTATTTTCCAGGAAAAATCAGCAACGCTTTTTGTTGGCCAATTTGGAGATGATGGGATTACTCGGGAACGGCTCGTAAGATTTTTAGTGTATTTTCCAGGAAAAATCAGCAACGTTTTTTTTTGGCCAATTTGGAGAAGATGGGATTACTCGGGAACGGCTCGTAAGATTTTTAGTGTATTTTCCAGGAAAAGTCAACAACGCTTTTTTTTGGCCAATTTGGAGAAGATAAGATTACTCGGGAACGGCTCGTAGGATTTTTAGTGTAATTTCCAGGAAAAATCAGCAACGCTTTTTTTTGGCCAATTTGGAGAAGGTGTGATTACTCGGGAACGGCTCGTAAGATTTTTGATGTTTTTTTCCAGGAAAAATCAGCAACGCTTTTTTTGGCCAATTTGGAGAAGATGGGATTACTCGGGAACGGCTCGTAGGATTTTTAGTGTAATTTCCAGGAAAAATCAGCAACGCTTTTTTTTGGCCAATTTGGAGAAGGTGTGATTACTCGGGAACGGCTCGTAAGATTTTTGATGTTTTTTTCCAGGAAAAATCAGCAACGCTTTTTTTGGCCAATTTGGAGAAGGTGTGATTACTCGGGAACGGCTCGTAGGATTTTTAGTGTATTTTACAGGAAAAATGTGCAACGCTTTTTTTTGGCCAATTCGGAGAAGATGGGATTACTCGGGAACGGCTCGTAGGATTTTTAGTGTATTTTCAAGGAAAAATCAGCAACGCTTTTTTTTGGCCAATTTGGAGAAGATGGGATTACTCGGGAACGGCTCGTAGGATTTTTAGTGTATTTTCCAGGAAAAATCAGCAACGTTTTTTTTGGCCAATTTGGAGAAGGTGTGATTACTCGGGAACGGCTCGTAGGATTTTTAGTGTATTTTCCAGGAAAAATCAGCAACGCTTTTTTTTGGCCAATTTGGAGAAGGTGTGATTACTCGGGAACGGCTCGTAGGATTTTTAGTGTATTTTCAAGGAAAAATGTGCAACGCTTTTTTTTGGCCAATTCGGAGAAGATGGGATTACTCGGGAACGGCTCGTAGGATTTTTAGTGTATTTTCAAGGAAAAATCAGCAACGCTTTTTTTTGGCCAATTTGGAGAAGATGGGATTACTCGGGAACGGCTCGTAAGATTTTTAGTGTTTTTTCCAGGAAAAATCAGCAACGCTTTTTTTTGCCAATTTGGAGAAGGTGTGATTACTCGGGAACGGCTCGTAGGATTTTTAGTGTAATTTCCAGGAAAAATCAGCAACGCTTTTTTTGGCCAATTTGGAGAAGATGGGATTACTCGGGAACGGCTCGTAAGATTTTTAGTGTATTTTCCAGGAAAAATCAGCAACGCTTTTTTTTGGCCAATTTGGAGAAGATGGGATTACTCGGGAACGGCTCGTAAGATTTTTAGTGTTTTTTCCAGGAAAAATCAGCAACGCTTTTTTTTGCCAATTTGGAGAAGGTGTGATTACTCGGGAACGGCTCGTAGGATTTGTAGTGTAATTTCCAGGAAAAATCAGCAACGCTTTTTTTGGCCAATTTGGAGAAGATGGGATTACTCGGGAACGGCTCGTAGGATTTTTAGTGTATTTTCCAGGAAAAATCAGCAAAGCTTTTTTTGGCCAATTTGGAGAAGATGGGATTACTCGGGAACGGCTCGTAGGATTTTTAGTGTATTTTCCAGGAAAAATCAGCAACGCTTTTTTTTGGCCAATTTGGAGAAGATGGGATTACTCGGGAACGGCTCGTAGGATTTTTAGTGTAATTTCCAGGAAAAATCAGCAACGCTTTTTTTTGGCCAATTTAGAGAAGATGGGATTACTCGGGAACGGCTCGTAGGATTTTTAGTGTATTTTCCAGGAAAAATCAGCAACGCTTTTTTTTGGCCAATTTGGAGAAGATGGGATTACTCGGGAACGGCTCGTAAGATTTTTAGTGTATTTTCCAGGAAAAATCAGCAACGCTTTTTTTTGGCCAATTTGGAGAAGATGTGATTACTCGGGAACGGCTCGTAGGATTTTTAGTGTATTTTCCAGGAAAAATCAACAACGCTCTTTTTTGCCAATTTGGTGAAGATGGGATTACTCGGGAACGGCTCGTAGGATTTTTAGTGTAATTTCCAGGAAAAATCAGCAACGCTTTTTTTTGGCAATTTGGAGAAGGTGTGATTACTCGGGAACGGCTCATAAAATTTTTAGTGTATTTTCCAGGAAAAATCAGCAACGCTTTTTTTTGGCCAATTTCGAGAAGGTGTGATTACTCGGGAACGGCTCGTAGGATTTTTAGTGTATTTTCCAGGAAAAATCAGCAACGTTTTTTTTGGCCAATTTGGAGAAGGTGTGATTACTCGGGAACGGCTCGTAGGATTTTTAGTGTATTTTCCAGGAAAAATCAGCAACGTTTTTTTTTGGCCAATTTGGAGAAGATAAGATTACTCGGGAAGGGCTCGTAGGATTTTTAGTGTATTTTCCAGGAAAAATCAGCAACGCTTTTTTTTTGCCAATTTGGAGAAGGTGTGATTACTCGGGAACGGCTCATAAAATTTTTAATATATTTTCCAGGAAAAATCAGCAACGCTTTTTTTTTTGCTAATTTGGAGAAGATGGGATTACTTGGGAACGGCTCGTAGGATTTTTAGTGTAATTTCCAGGAAAAATCAGCAACGCTTTTTTTTTGCCAATTTGGAGAAGATGGGATTACTCGGGAACGGCTCGTAAGATTTTTAGTGTTTTTTCCAGGAAAAATCAGCAACGCTTTTTTTTGCCAATTTGGAGAAGATGGGATTACTCGCGAACGGCTCGTAGGATTTTTAGTGTATTTTCCAGGAAAAATCAGCAACGCTTTTTTTGGCCAATTTGGAGAAGATGGGATTACTCGGGAACGGCTCGTAGGATTTTTAGTGTATTTTCCAGGAAAAATCAGCAACGCTTTTTTTGGCCAATTTGGAGAAGATGGGATTACTCGGGAACGGCTCGTAGGATTTTTAGTGTATTTTCCAGGAAAAATCAGCAACGCCTTTTTTGGCCAATTTGGAGAAGATGGGATTACTCGGGAACGGCTCGTAGGATTTTTAGTGTATTTTCCAGGAAAAATCAGCAACGCTTTTTTTGGCCAATTTGGAGAAGGTGTGATTACTCGGGAACGGCTCGTAGGATTTTTAGTGTATTTTCGAGGAAAAATCAGCAACGCTTTTTTTGGCCAATTTGGAGAAGGTGTGATTACTCGGGAACGGCTCGTAGGATTTTTAGTGTATTTTCCAGGAAAAATCAGCAACGCTTTTTTTTGGCCAATTTGGAGAAGATGGGATTACTCGGGAACGGCTCGTAGGATTTTTAGTGTTTTTTCCAGGAAAAATCAGCAACGCTTTTTTTTGCCAATTTGGAGAAGATGGGATTACTCGGGAACGGCTCGTAGGATTTTTAGTTTATTTTCCAGGAAAAATCAGCAACGCTTTTTTTGGCCAATTTGGAGAAGATGGGATTACTCGGGAACGGCTCGTAGGATTTTTAGTGTATTTTCCAGGAAAAATCAGCAACGCTTTTTTTGGCCAATTTGGAGAAGATGGGATTACTCGGGAACGGCTCGTAGGATTTTTAGTGTATTTTCCAGGAAAAATCAGCAACGCTTTTTTTTGGCCAATTTGGAGAAGGTGTGATTACTCGGGAACGGCTCGTAAGATATTTGATGTTTTTTCCAGGAAAAATCAGCAACGCTTTTTTTGGCCAATTTGGAGAAGATGGGATTACTCGGGAACGGCTCGTAAGATTTTTAGTGTATTTTCCAGGAAAAATCAGCAACGCTTTTTTTTGGCCATTTTGGAGAAGATGTGAATACTCGGGAACGGCTCGTAGGATTTTTAGTGTATTTTCCAGGAAAAATCAGCAACGCTTTTTTTTGGCCAATTTGGAGAAGGTGTGATTACTCGGGAACAGCTCGTAGGATTTTTAGTGTATTTTCCAGGAAAAATCAACAACGCTTTTTTTTGCCAATTTGGAGAAGGTGTGATTACTCGGGAACGGCTCGTAGGATTTTTAGTGTATTTTCCAGGAAAAATCAGCAACGCTTTTTGTTGGCCAATTTGGAGAAGATGGGATTACTCGGGAACGGCTCGTAAGATTTTTAGTGTATTTTCCAGGAAAAATCAGCAACGTTTTTTTTTGGCCAATTTAGAGAAGATGGGATTACTCGGGAACGGCTCGTAAGATTTTTAATATATTTTCCAGGAAAAATCAGCAACGCTTTTTTTTTGCTAATTTGGAGAAGGTGTGATTACTCGGGAACGGCTCGTAGGATTTTTAGTGTATTTTCCAGGAAAAATCAGCAACGTTTTTTTTTTGGCCAATTTGGAGAAGATAAGATTACTCGGGAACGGCTCGTAGGATTTTTAGTGTATTTTCCAGGAAAAATCAGCAACGCTTTTTTTTTGCCAATTTGGAGAAGGTGTGATTACTCGGGAACGGCTCATAAAATTTTTAATATATTTTCCAGGAAAAATCAGCAACCCTTTTTTTTTGCTAATTTGGAGAAGATGGGATTACTCGGGAACGGCTCGTAAGATTTTTAGTGTTTTTTCCAGGAAAAATCAGCAACGCTTTTTTTTGCCAATTTGGAGAAGATGGGATTACTCGGGAACGGCTCGTAGGATTTTTAGTGTATTTTCCAGGAAAAATCAGCAACGCTTTTTTTGGCCAATTTGGAGAAGATGGGATTACTCGGGAACGGCTCGTAGGATTTTTAGTGTATTTTCCAGGAAAAATCAGCAACGCTTTTTTTGGCCAATTTGGAGAAGGTGTGATTACTCGGGAACGGCTCGTAGGATTTTTAGTGTATTTTCCAGGAAAAATCAGCAACGCCTTTTTTGGCCAATTTGGAGAAGATGGGATTACTCGGGAACGGCTCGTAGGATTTTTAGTGTATTTTCCAGGAAAAATCAGCAACGCTTTTTTTGGCCAATTTGGAGAAGGTGTGATTACTCGGGAACGGCTCGTAGGATTTTTAGTGTATTTTCGAGGAAAAATCAGCAACGCTTTTTTTGGCCAATTTGGAGAAGGTGTGATTACTCGGGAACGGCTCGTAGGATTTTTAGTGTATTTTCCAGGAAAAATCAGCAACGCTTTTTTTTGGCCAATTTGGAGAAGATGGGATTACTCGGGAACGGCTCGTAGGATTTTTAGTGTTTTTTCCAGGAAAAATCAGCAACGCTTTTTTTTGCCAATTTGGAGAAGATGGGATTACTCGGGAACGGCTGGTAGGATTTTTAGTGTATTTTCCAGGAAAAATCAGCAACGCTTTTTTTGGCCAATTTGGAGAAGATGGGATTACTCGGGAACGGCTCGTAGGATTTTTAGTGTATTTTCCAGGAAAAATCAGCAACGCTTTTTTTGGCCAATTTGGAGAAGATGGGATTACTCGGGAACGGCTCGTAGGATTTTTAGTGTATTTTCCAGGAAAAATCAGCAACGCTTTTTTTTGGCCAATTTGGAGAAGGTGTGATTACTCGGGAACGGCTCGTAAGATTTTTGATGTTTTTTCCAGGAAAAATCAGCAACGCTTTTTTTGGCCAATTTGGAGAAGATGGGATTACTCGGGAACGGCTCGTAAGATTTTTAGTGTATTTTCCAGGAAAAATCAGCAACGCTTTTTTTTGGCCAATTTGGAGAAGATGTGATTACTCGGGAACGGCTCGTAGGATTTTTATTGTATTTTCCAGGAAAAATCAGCAACGCTTTTTTTTGGCCAATTTGGAGATGGTGTGATTACTCGGGAACGGCTCGTAGGATTTTTAGTGTATTTTCCAGGAAAAATCAACAACGCTTATTTTTGCCAATTTGGAGAAGGTGTGATTACTCGGGAACGCCTCGTAGGATTTTTAGTGTATTTTCCAGGAAAAATCAGCAACGCTTTTTGTTGGCCAATTTGGAGAAGATGGGATTACTCGGGAACGGCTCGTAAGATTTTTAGTGTATTTTCCAGGAAAAATCAACAACGCTTTTTTTTGGCCAATTTGGAGAAGATAAGATTACTCGGGAACGGCTCGTAGGATTTTTAGTGTAATTTCCAGGAAAAATCAGCAACGCTTTTTTTTTGGCCAATTTGGAGACGATGGGATTACTCGGGAACGGCTCGTAGGATTTTTAGTGTAATTTCCAGGAAAAATCAGCAACGCTTTTTTTTGGCCAATTTGGAGAAGATGGGATTACTCGGGAACGGCTCGTAGGATTTTAAGTGTATTTTCCAGGAAAAATCAGCAACGCTTTTTTTGGCCAATTTGGAGAAGTTGGGATTACTCGGGAACGGCTCGTAGGTTTTTTAGTGTATTTTCCAGGAAAAATCAGCAACGCTTTTTTTTTGCCAATTTGGAGAAGATGGGATTACTCGGGAACGGCTCGTAGGATTTTTAGTGTATTTTCCAGGAAAAATCAGCAACGCTTTTATTTGGCCAATTTGGAGAAGATGGGATTACTCGGGAACGGCTCGTAGGATTTTAAGTGTATTTTCCAGGAAAAATCAGCAACGCTTTTTTTTGCTAATTTGGAGAAGATGGGATTACTCGGGAACGGCTCGTAGGTTTTTTAGTGTAATTTCCAGGAAAAATCAGCAACTTTTTTTTTGGCCAATTTGGAGAAGATAAGATTACTCGGGAACGGCTCGTAGGATTTTTAGTGTATTTTCCAGGAAAAATCAGCAACGCTTTTTTTTGCCAATTTGGAGAAGGTGTGATTACTCGGGAACGGCTCATAAAATTTTTAATATATTTTCCAGGAAAAATCAGCAACGCTTTTTTTTTGCTAATTTGGAGAAGATGGGATTACTCGGGAACGGCTCGTAAGATTTTTAGTGTTTTTTCCAGGAAAAATCAGCAACGCTTTTTTTTTTGCCAATTTGGAGAAGATGGGATTACTCGGGAACGGCTCGTAGGATTTTTAGTGTATTTTCCAGGAAAAATCAGCAATGCTTTTTTTGGCCAATTTGGAGAAGATGGGATTACTCGGGAACGGCTCGTAGGATTTTTAGTGTATTTTCCAGGAAAAATCAGCAACGCTTTTTTTTGGCCAATTTGGAGAAGATGGGATTACTCGGGAACGGCTCGTAGGATTTTTAGTGTAATTTCCAGGAAAAATCAGCAACGCTTTTTTTTGGCCAATTTGGAGAAGATGGGATTACTCGGGAACGGCTCGTAGGATTTTTAGTGTATTTTCCAGGAAAAATCAGCAACGCTTTTTTTGGCCAATTTGGAGAAGATGGGATTACTCGGGAACGGCTCGTAAGATTTTTAGTGTATTTTCCAGGAAAAATCAGCAACGCTTTTTTTTGGCCAATTTGGAGAAGATGTGATTACTCGGGAACGGCTCGTAAGATTTTTAGTGTATTTTCCAGGAAAAATCAACAACGCTTTTTTTTGCCAATTTGGAGAAGATGGGATTACTCGGGAACGGCTCGTAGGATTTTTAGTGTAATTTCCAGGAAAAATCAGCAACGCTTTTTTTTTGGCAATTTGGAGAAGGTGTGATTACTCGGGAACGGCTCATAAAATTTTTAGTGTATTTTCCAGGAAAAATCAGCAACGCTTTTTTTTGGCCAATTTCGAGAAGGTGTGATTACTCGGGAACGGCTCGTAGGATTTTTAGTGTATTTTCCAGGAAAAATCAGCAACGTTTTTTTTGGCCAATTTGGAGAAGGTGTGATTACTCGGGAACTGCTCGTAGGATTTTTAGTGTATTTTCCAGGAAAAATCAGCAACGTTTTTTTTTGGCCAATTTGGAGAAGATAAGATTACTCGGGAACGGCTCGTAGGATTTTTAGTGTATTTTCCAGGAAAAATCAGCAACGCTTTTTTTTTGCCAATTTGGAGAAGGTGTGATTACTCGGGAACGGCTCATAAAATTTTTAATATATTTTCCAGGAAAAATCAGCAACGCTTTTTTTTTTTGCTAATTTGGAGAAGATGGGATTACTTGGGAACGGCTCGTAGGATTTTTAGTGTAATTTCCAGGAAAAATCAGCAACGCTTTTTTTTGGCCAATTTGGAGAAGATGGGATTACTCGGGAACGGCTCGTAAGATTTTTAGTGTTTTTTCCAGGAAAAATCAGCAACGCTTTTTTTTGCCAATTTGGAGAAGATAGGATTACTCGGGAACGGCTCGTAGGATTTTTAGTGTATTTTCCAGGAAAAATCAGCAACGCTTTTTTTGGCCAATTTGGAGAAGATGGGATTACTCGGGAACGGCTCGTAGGATTTTTAGTGTATTTTCCAGGAAAAATCAGCAACGCTTTTTTTGGCCAATTTGGAGAAGATGGGATTACTCGGGAACGGCTCGTAGGATTTTTAGTGTATTTTCTAGGAAAAATCAGCAACGCTTTTTTTGGCCAATTTGGAGAAGGTGTGATTACTCGGGAACGGCTCGTAGGATTTTTAGTGTATTTTCCAGGAAAAATCAGCAACGCTTTTTTTTTGGCCAATTTGGAGAAGATGGGATTACTCGGGAACGGCTCGTAGGATTTTTAGTGTATTTTCCAGGAAAAATCAGCAACGCTTTTTTTTGGCCAATTTGGAGAAGGTGTGATTACTCGGGAACATCTCGTAAGATTTTTAGTGTAATTTCCAGGAAAAATCAGCAACGCTTTTTTTTGGCCAATTTGGAGAAGATGGGATTACTCGGGAACGGCTCGTAAGATTTTTAGTGTTTTTTCCAGGAAAAATCAGCAACGCTTTTTTTTGCCAATTTGGAGAAGGTGTGATTACTCGGGAACGGCTCGTAGGATTTTTAGTGTAATTTCCAGGAAAAATCAGCAACGCTTTTTTTGGCCAATTTGGAGAAGATGGGATTACTCGGGAACGGCTCGTAAGATTTTTAGTGTATTTTCCAGGAAAAATCAGCAACGCTTTTTTTGGCCAATTTGGAGAAGGTGTGATTACTCCGGAACGTCTCGTAAGATTTTTAGTGTATTTTCAAGAAAAAATCAGCAACGCTTTTTTTTTTTTGGCCAATTTGGAGAAGATGGGATTACTCCAGAACGGCTCGTAGGTTTTTTAGTGTATTTTCAAGGAAAAATCAGCAACGCTTTTTTTTTTTGGCCATTTCGGAGAAGATGGGATTACTCGGGAACGGCTCGTAGGATTTTTAGTGTATTTTTCAGGAAAAATCAGCAACGCTTTTTTTGGCCAATTTGGAGAAGGTGTGATTACTCGGGAACGGCTCGTAGGATTTTTAGTGTATTTTCCAGGAAAAATCAGCAACGTTTTTTTTTTGGCCAATTTGGAGAAGATGGGATTACTCGGGAACGGCTCGTAGGATTTTTAGTGTATTTTCCAGGAAAAATCAGCAACGCTTTTTTTTGGCCAATTTGGAGAAGATGGGATTACTCGGGAACGGCTCGTAGGATTTTTAGTGTATTTTCCAGGAAAAATCAGCAACGCTTTTTTTTGGCCAATTTGGAGAAGGTGTGATTACTCGGGAACGGCTCGTAAGATTTTTGATGTTTTTTCCAGGAAAAATCAGCAACGCTTTTTTTGGCCAATTTGGAGAAGATGGGATTACTCGGGAACGGCTCGTAAGATTTTTAGTGTATTTTCCAGGAAAAATCAGCAACGCTTTTTTTTGGCCAATTTGGAGAAGATGTGATTACTCGGGAACGGCTCGTAGGATTTTTAGTGTATTTTCCAGGAAAAATCTGCAACGCTTTTTTTTGGCCAATTTGGAGAAGGTGTGATTACTCGGGAACGGCTCGTAGGATTTTTAGTGTATTTTCCAGGAAAAATCAACAACGCTTTTTTTTGCCAATTTGGAGAAGGTGTGATTACTCGGGAACGGCTCGTAGGATTTTTAGTGTATTTTCCAGGAAAAATCAGCAACGCTTTTTGTTGGCCAATTTGGAGAAGATGGGATTACTCGGGAACGGCTCGTAAGATTTTTAGTGTATTTTCCAGGAAAAATCAGCAACGTTTTTTTTTGGCCAATTTGGAGAAGATGGGATTACTCGGGAACGGCTCGTAAGATTTTTAATATATTTTCCAGGAAAAATCAGCAACGCTTTTTTTTTGCTAATTTGGAGAAGGTGTGATTACTCGGGAACGGCTCGTAGGATTTTTAGTGTATTTTCCAGGAAAAATCAGCAACGTTTTTTTTTGGCCAATTTGGAGAAGATAAGATTACTCGGGAACGACTCGTAGGATTTTTAGTGTATTTTCCAGGAAAAATCAGCAACGCTTTTTTTTTGCTAATTTGGAGAAGTTGGGATTACTCGGGAACGGCTCGTAAGATTTTTAGTGTTTTTTCCAGGAAAAATCAGCAACGCTTTTTTTTGCCAATTTGGAGAAGATGGGATTACTCGGGAACGGCTCGTAGGATTTTTAGTGTATTTTCCAGGAAAAATCAGCAACGCTTTTTTTGGCCAATTTGGAGAAGATGGGATTACTCGGGAACGGCTCGTAGGATTTTTAGTGTATTTTCCAGGAAAAATCAGCAACGCTTTTTTTGGCCAATTTGGAGAAGGTGTGATTACTCGGGAACGGCTCGTAGGATTTTTAGTTTATTTTCCAGGAAAAATCAGCAACGTTTTTTTTTGGCCAATTTGGAGAAGATGGGATTACTCGGGAACGGCTCGTAGGATTTTTAGTGTATTTTCCAGGAAAAATCAGCAACGCTTTTTTTTGGCCAATTTGGAGAAGATGGGATTACTCGGGAACGGCTCGTAGGATTTTTAGTGTATTTTCCAGGAAAAATCAGCAACGCTTTTTTTTGGCCAATTTGGAGAAGGTGTGATTACTCGGGAACGGCTCGTAAGATTTTTGATGTTTTTTCCAGGAAAAATCAGCAACGCTTTTTTTGGCCAATTTGGAGAAGATGGGATTACTCGGGAACGGCTCGTAAGATTTTTAGTGTATTTTCCAGGAAAAATCAGCAACGCTTTTTGTTGGCCAATTTGGAGAAGATGGGATTACTCGGGAACGGCTCGTAAGATTTTTAGTGTATTTTCCAGGAAAAATCAGCAACGTTTTTTTTTGGCCAATTTGGAGAAGATGGGATTACTCGGGAACGGCTCGTAAGATTTTTAGTGTATTTTCCAGGAAAAATCAACAACGCTTTTTTTTGGCCAATTTGGAGAAGATAAGATTACTCGGGAACGGCTCGTAGGATTTTTAGTGTAATTTCCAGGAAAAATCAGCAACGCTTTTTTTTTGGCCAATTTGGAGAAGATGGGATTACTCGGGAACGGCTCGTAAGATTTTTAGTGTAATTTCCAGGAAAAATCAGCAACGCTTTTTTTTGGCCAATTTGCAGAAGATGGGATTACTCGGGAACGGCTCGTAGGATTTTAAGTGTATTTTCCAGGAAAAATCAGCAACGCTTTTTTTTGGCCAATTTGGAGAAGTTGGGATTACTCGGGAACGGCTCGTAGGTTTTTTAGTGTATTTTCCAGGAAAAATCAGCAACGCTTTTTTTTTGCCAATTTGGAGAAGATGGGATTACTCGGGAACGGCTCGTAGGATTTTTAGTGTATTTTCCAGGAAAAATCAGCAACGCTTTTTTTTGGCCAATTTGGAGAAGATGGGATTACTCGGGAACGGCTCGTAGGATTTTAAGTGTATTTTCCAGGAAAAATCAGCAACGCTTTTTTTTGCTAATTTGGAGAAGATGGGATTACTCGGGAACGGCTCGTAGGTTTTTTAGTGTAATTTCCAGGAAAAATCAGCAACGCTTTTTTTGGCCAATTTGGAGAAGGTGTGATTACTCGGGAACGGCTCGTAAGATTTTTAGTGTATTTTCCAGGAAAAATCAGCAACGTTTTTTTTTTGCCAATTTGGAGAAGATGGGATTACTCGGGAACGGCTCGTAGGATTTTTAGTGTATTTTCCAGGAAAAATCAGCAACGCTTTTTTTTGCCAATTTGGAGAAGGTGTGATTACTCGGGAACGGCTCATAAAATTTTTAATATATTTTCCAGGAAAAATCAGCAACGCTTTTTTTTTTGCTAATTTGGAGAAGATGGGATTACTTGGGAACGGCTCGTAGGATTTTTAGTGTAATTTCCAGAAAAAATCAGCAACGCTTTTTTTTGGCCAATTTGGAGAAGATGGGATTACTCGGGAACGGCTCGTAGGATTTTTAGTGTATTTTCCAGGAAAAATCAGCAACGCTTTTTTTTGGCCAATTTGGAGAAGATGGGATTACTCGGGAACGGCTCGTAAGATTTTTAGTGTATTTTCCAGGAAAAATCAGCAACGCTTTTTTTTGGCCAATTTGGAGAAGATGTGATTACTCGGGAACGGCTCGTAGGATTTTTAGTGTATTTTCCAGGAAAAATCAACAACGCTTTTTTTTGCCAATTTGGAGAAGATGGGATTACTCGGGAACGGCTCGTAGGATTTTTAGTGTAATTTCCAGGAAAAATCAGCAACGCTTTTTTTTGGCAATTTGGAGAAGGTGTGATTACTCGGGAACGGCTCATAAAATTTTTAGTGTATTTTCCAGGAAAAATCAGCAACGCTTTTTTTTGGCCAATTTCGAGAAGGTGTGATTACTCGGGAACGGCTCGTAGGATTTTTAATGTATTTTCCAGGAAAAATCAGCAACGCTTTTTTTTGGCCAATTTGGAGAAGATGGGATTACTCGGGAACGGCTCGTAAGATTTTTAGTGTATTTTCCAGGAAAAATCAACAAAGCTTTTTTTTGGCCAATTTGGAGAAGGTGTGATTACTCGGGAACGGCTCGTAGGATTTTTAGTGTATTTTCCAGGAAAAATCAGCAACGCTTTTTTTGGCCAATTTGGAGAAGGTGTGATTACTCGGGAACGGCTCGTAGGATTTTAAGTGTATTTTCCAGGAAAAATCAGCAACGCTTTTTTTTGGCCAATTTGGAGAAGGTGTGATTACTCGGAACGGCTCGTAAGATTTTTGATGTTTTTTCCAGGAAAAATCAGCAACGCTTTTTTTGGCCAATTTGGAGAAGATGGGATTACTCGGGAACGGCTCGTAAGATTTTTAGTGTATTTTCCAGGAAAAATCAGCAACGCTTTTTTTTGGCCAATTTGGAGAAGATGTGATTACTCGGGAACGGCTCGTAGGATTTTTAGTGTATTTTCCAGGAAAAATCAGCAACGCTTTTTATTGGCCAATTTGGAGACAGATGGGATTACTCGGGAACGGCTCGTAGGATTTTTAGTGTATTTTCCAGGAAAAATCAGCAACGCTTTTTTTTTGGCCAATTTGGAGAAGGTGTGATTACTCGGGAACGGCTCGTGGGATTTTTAGTGTATTTTCCAGGAAAAATCAGCAACGCTTTTTTTGGCAATTTGGAGAAGGTGTGATTACTCGGGAACGGCTCGTAGGATTTTTAGTGTATTTTCCAGGAAAAATCAGCAACGTTTTTTTTTGGCCAATTTGGAGAAGGTGTGATTACTCGGAACGGCTCGTAGGATTTTTAGTGTATTTTCCTGGAAAAATCAGCAAACGTTTTTTTTTGGCCAATTTGGAGAAGATAAGATTACTCGGGAACGGCTCGTAGGATTTTTAGTGTATTTTCCAGGAAAAATCAGCAACGCTTTTTTTTTGCCAATTTGGAGAAGGTGTGATTACTCGGGAACGGCTCATAAAATTTTTAATATATTTTCCAGGAAAAATCAGCAACGCTTTTTTTTTTTGCTAATTTGGAGAAGATGGGATTACTTGGGAACGGCTCGTAGGATTTTTAGTGTAATTTCCAGGAAAAATCAGCAACGCTTTTTTTTGGCCAATTTGGAGAAGATGGGATTACTCGGGAACGGCTCGTAAGATTTTTAGTGTTTTTTCCAGGAAAAATCAGCAACGCTTTTTTTGCCAATTTGGAGAAGATGGGATTACTCGGGAACGGTTCGTAGGATTTTTAGTGTATTTTCCAGGAAAAATCAGCAACGCTTTTTTTGGCCAATTTGGAGAAGATGGGATTACTCGGGAACGGCTCGTAGGATTTTTAGTGTATTTTCCAGGAAAAATCAGCAACGCTTTTTTTGGCCAATTTGGAGAAGATGGGATTACTCGGGAACGGCTCGTAGGATTTTTAGTGTATTTTCCAGGAAAAATCAGCAACGCTTTTTTTGGCCAATTTGGAGAAGGTGTGATTACTCGGGAACGGCTCGTAGGATTTTTAGTGTATTTTCCAGGAAAAATCAGCAACGTTTTTTTTGGCCAATTTGGAGAAGATGGGATTACTCGGGAACGGCTCGTAGGATTTTTAGTGTATTTTCCAGGAAAAATCAGCAACGCTTTTTTTTGGCCAATTTGGAGAAGATGGGATTACTCGGGAACGGCTCGTAGGATTTTTAGTGTATTTTCCAGGAAAAATCAGCAACGCTTTTTTTTGGCCAATTTGGAGAAGGTGTGATTACTCGGGAACGGCTCGTAAGATTTTTGATGTTTTTCCAGGAAAAATCAGTAACGCTTTTTTTGGCCTATTTGGAGAAGGTGTGATTACTCGGGAACGGCTCGTAGGATTTTTAGTGTATTTTCCAGGAAAAATCAGCAACGCTTTTTTTTTGCCAATTTGGAGAAGATGGGATTACTCGGGAACGGCTCGTAGGATTTTTAGTGTAATTTCCAGGAAAAATCAGCAACGCTTTTTTTTGCTAATTTGGAGAAGATGGGATTACTCGGGAACGGCTCGTAGGTTTTTTAGTGTATTTTCCAGGAAAAATCAGCAACGCTTTTTTTTGCCAATTTGGAGAAGGTGTGATTACTCGGGAACGGCTCATAAAATTTTTAATATATTTTCCAGGAAAAATCAGCAACGCTTTTTTTTTTGCTAATTTGGAGAAGATGGGATTACTCGGGAACGGCTCGTAAGATTTTTAGTGTTTTTTCCAGGAAAAATCAGCAACGCTTTTTTTTGCCAATTTGGAGAAGATGGGATTACTCGGGAACGGCTCGTAGGATTTTTAGTGTATTTTCCAGGAAAAATCAGCAACGCTTTTTTTGGCCAATTTGGAGAAGATGGGATTACTCGGGAACGGCTCGTAGGATTTTTAGTGTAATTTTCCAGGAAAAATCAGCAACGCTTTTTTTGGCCAATTTGGAGAAGGTGTGATTACTCGGGAACGGCTCGTAGGATTTTTAGTGTATTTTCCAGGAAAAATCAGCAACGTTTTTTTTTGGCCAATTTGGAGAAGATGGGATTACTCGGGAACGGCTCGTAGGATTTTTAGTGTATTTTCCAGGAAAAATCAGCAACGCTTTTTTTGGCCAATTTGGAGAAGATGGGATTACTCGGGAACGGCTCGTAGGATTTTTAGTGTATTTTCCAGGAAAAATCAGCAAAGCTTTTTTTTGGCCAATTTGGAGAAGGTGTGATTACTCGGGAACGGCTCGTAAGATTTTTGATGTTTTTTCCAGGAAAAATCAGCAACGCTTTTTTTGGCCAATTTGGAGAAGATGGGATTACTCGGGAACGGCTCGTAAGATTTTTAGTGTATTTTCCAGGAAAAATCAGCAACGCTTTTTTTTGGCCAATTTGGAGAAGATGTGATTACTCGGGAACGGCTCGTAAGATTTTTAGTGTATTTTCCAGGAAAAATCAGCAACGCTTTTTTTTGGCCAATTTGGAGAAGGTGTGATTACTCGGGAACGGCTCGTAGGATTTTTAGTGTATTTTCCAGGAAAAATCAACAACGCTTATTTTTGCCAATTTGGAGAAGGTGTGATTACTCGGGAACGGCTCGTAGGATTTTTAGTGTATTTTCCAGGAAAAATCAGCAACGCTTTTTGTTGGCCAATTTGGAGAAGATGGGATTACTCGGGAACGGCTCGTAGGATTTTTAGTGTATTTTCCAGGAAAAATCAGCAACGCTTTTTTTTGGCCAATTTGGAGAAGATGGGATTACTCGGGAACGGCTCGTAGGATTTTAAGTGTATTTTCCAGGAAAAATCAGCAACGCTTTTTTTTGCTAATTTGGAGAATATGGGATTACTCGGGAACGGCTCGTAGGTTTTTTAGTGTAATTTCCAGGAAAAATCAGCAACGCTTTTTTTGGCCAATTTGGAGAAGGTGTGATTACTCGGGAACGGCTCGTAAGATTTTTAGTGTATTTTCCAGGAAAAATCAGCAACGTTTTTTTTTTGCCAATTTGGAGAAGATGGGATTACTCGGGAACGGCTCGTAGGATTTTTAGTGTATTTTCCAGGAAAAATCAGCAACGCTTTTTTTTGCCAATTTGGAGAAGGTGTGATTACTCGGGAACGGCTCATAAAATTTTTAATATATTTTCCAGGAAAAATCAGCAACGCTTTTTTTTTTGCTAATTTGGAGAAGATGGGATTACTTGGGAACGGCTCGTAGGATTTTTAGTGTAATTTCCAGGAAAAATCAGCAACGCTTTTTTTTTGGCCAATTTGGAGAAGATGGGATTACTCGGGAACGGCTCGTAGGATTTTTAGTGTATTTTCCAGGAAAAATTAGCAACGCTTTTTTTTGGCCAATTTGGAGAAGATGTGATTACTCGGGAACGGCTCGTAGGATTTTTAATGTATTTTCCAGGAAAAATCAGCAACGCTTTTTTTTGGCAATTTGGAGAAGGTGTGATTACTCGGCAACGGCTCGTAGGATTTTTAGTGTATTTTCCAGGAAAAATCAGCAACGTTTTTTTTGGCCAATTTGGAGAAGGTGTGATTACTCGGGAACGGCTCGTAGGATTTTTAGTGTATTTTCCAGGAAAAATCAGCAACGTTTTTTTTTGGCCAATTTTGAGAAGGTGTGATTACTCGGGAACGGCTCGTAGGATTTTTAGTGTATTTTCCAGGAAAAATGTGCAACGCTTTTTTTGGCCAATTCGGAGAAGATGGGATTACTCGGGAACGGCTCGAAGGATTTTTAGTGTATTTTCAAGGAAAAATCAGCAACGCTTTTTTTTTTGGCCAATTTGGAGAAGATGGGATTACTCGGGAACGGCTCGTAAGATTTTTAGTGTTTTTTCCAGGAAAAATCAGCAACGCTTTTTTTCCCCAATTTGGAGAAGGTGTGATTACTCGGGAACGGCTCGTAGGATTTTTAGTGTAATTTCCAGGAAAAATAAGCAACGCTTTTTTTGGCCAATTTGGAGAAGATGGGATTACTCGGGAACGGCTCGTAAGATTTTTAGTGTATTTTCCAGGAAAAATCAGCAACGCTTTTTTTGGCCAATTTGGAGAAGGTGTGATTACTCCGGAACGGCTCGTAAGATTTTTAGTGTATTTTCAAGGAAAAATCAGCAACGCTTTTTTTTTTGGCCAATTTGGAGAAGATGGGATTACTCCAGAACGGCTCGTAGGTTTTTTAGTGTATTTTCAAGGAAAAATTAGCAACGCTTTTTTTTTGGCCATTTCGGAGAAGATGGGATTACTCGGGAACGGCTCGTAGGATTTTTAGTGTATTTTCCAGGAAAAATCAGCAACGCTTTTTTTGGCCAATTTGGAGAAGGTGTGATTACTCGGGAACGGCTCGTAGGATTTTTAGTGTATTTTCCAGGAAAAATCAGCAACGTTTTTTTTTGGCCAATTTGGAGAAGATGGGATTACTCGGGAACGGCTCGTAGGATTTTTAGTGTATTTTCCAGGAAAAATCAGCAACGCTTTTTTTTGGCCAATTTGGAGAAGATGGGATTACTCGGGAACGGCTCGTAGGATTTTTAGTGTATTTTCCAGGAAAAATCAGCAACGCTTTTTTTTGGCCAATTTGGAGAAGGTGTGATTACTCGGAAACGGCTCGTAAGATTTTTGATGTTTTTTCCAGGAAAAATCAGCAACGCTTTTTTTGGCCAATTTGGAGAAGATGGGATTACTCGGGAACGGCTCGTAAGATTTTTAGTGTATTTTCCAGGAAAAATCAGCAACGCTTTTTTTTGGCCAATTTGGAGAAGATGTGATTACTCGGGAACGGCTCGTAGGATTTTTAGTGTATTTTCCAGGAAAAATCAGCAACGCTTTTTTTTGGCCAATTTGGAGAAGGTGTGATTACTCGGGAACGGCTTGTAGGATTTTTAGTGTATTTTCCAGGAAAAATCAACAACGCTTTTTTTTGCCAATTTGGAGAAGGTGTGATTACTCGGGAACGGCTCGTAGGATTTTTAGTGTATTTTCCAGGAAAAATCAGCAACGCTTTTTGTTGGCCAATTTGGAGAAGATGGGATTACTCGGGAACGGCTCGTAAGATTTTTAGTGTATTTTCCAGGAAAAATCAGCAACGTTTTTTTTTGGCCAATTTGGAGAAGATGGGATTACTCGGGAACGGCTCGTAAGATTTTTAGTGTATTTTCCAGGAAAAATCAACAACGCGTTTTTTTGGCCAATTTGGAGAAGATAAGATTACTCGGGAACGGCTCGTAGGATTTTTAGTGTAATTTCCAGGAAAAATCAGCAACGCTTTTTTTGGCCAATTTGGAGAAGGTGTGATTACTCGGGAACGGCTCGTAGGATTTTTGATGTTTTTTCCAGGAAAAATCAGCCACGCTTTTTTTTGGCCAATTTGGAGAAGATGTGATTACTCGGGAACGGCTCGTAGGATTTTTAGTGTATTTTCCAGGAAAAATCAACAACGCTTTTTTTTGCCAATTTGGAGAAGGTGTGATTACTCGGGAACGGCTCGTAGGATTTTTAGTGTATTTTCCAGGAAAAATCAACAACGCTTTTTTTTTTGCCAATTTGGAGAAGGTGTGATTACTCGGGAACGGCTTGTAGGATTTTTAGTGTATTTTCCAGGAAAAATCAACAACGCTTTTTTTTGGCCAATTTGGAGAAGATGGGATTACTCGGGAACGGCTCGTAGGATTTTTAGTGTAATTTCCAGGAAAAATCAGCAACGCTTTTTTTTGGCAATTTGGAGAAGGTGTGATTACTCGGGAACGGCTTGTAGGATTTTTAGTGTATTTTCCAGGAAAAATCAACAACGCTTTTTTTTTTGCCAATTTGGAGAAGGTGTGATTACTCGGGAACGGCTCGTAGGATTTTTAGTGTATTTTCCAGGAAAAATCAACAACGCTTTTTTTTGGCCAATTTGGAGAAGATGGGATTACTCGGGAACGGCTCGTAGGATTTTTAGTGTAATTTCCAGGAAAAATCAGCAACGCTTTTTTTTGGCAATTTGGAGAAGGTGTGATTACTCGGGAACGGCTCATAAAATTTTTAGTGTATTTTCCATGAAAAATCAGCAACGCTTTTTTTTTGCCAATTTCGAGAAGGTGTGATTACTCGGGAACGGCTCGTAGGATTTTTAGTGTATTTTCCAGGAAAAATCAGCAACGCTTTTTTTTGGCCAATTTGGAGAAGATGGGATTACTCGGGAACGGCTCGTAAGATTTTTAGTGTATTTTCCAGGAAAAATCAACAAAGCTTTTTTTTGGCCAATTTGGAGAAGGTGTGATTACTCGGGAACGGCTCGTAGGATTTTTAGTGTATTTTCCAGGAAAAATCAGCAACGCTTTTTTTGGCCAATTTGGAGAAGGTGTGATTACTCGGGAACGGCTCGTAGGATTTTTAGTGTATTTTCCAGGAAAAATCAGCAACGCTTTTTTTTGGCCAATTTGGAGAAGGTATGATTACTCGGGAACGGCTCGTAAGATTTTTGATGTTTTTTCCAGGAAAAATCAGCAACGCTTTTTTTGGCCAATTTGGAGAAGATGGGATTACTCGGGAACGGCTCGTAAGATTTTTAGTGTATTTTCCAGGAAAAATCAGCAACGCTTTTTTTTGGCCAATTTGGAGAAGATGTGATTACTCGGGAACGGCTCGTAGGATTTTTAGTGTATTTTCCAGGAAAAATCAGCAACGCTTTTTTTTGGCCAATTTGGAGAAGATGGGATTACTCGGGAACGGCTCGTAGGATTTTTAGTGTATTTTCCAGGAAAAATCAGCAACGCTTTTTTTTGGCCAATTTGGAGAAGGTGTGATTACTCGGGAACGGCTCGTGGGATTTTTTATTTATTTTCCAGGAAAAATCAGCAACGCTTTTTTTTGGCAATTTGGAGAAGGTGTGATTACTCGGGAACGGCTCGTAGGATTTTTAGTGTATTTTCCAGGAAAAATCAGCAACGTTTTTTTTTGGGCAATTTGGAGAAGATAAGATTACTCGGGAACGGCTCGTAGGATTTTTAGTGTATTTTCCAGGAAAAATCAGCAACGCTTTTTTTTGCCAATTTGGAGAAGGTGTGATTACTCGGGAACGGCTCATAAAATTTTTAATATATTTTCCAGGAAAAATCAGCAACGCTTTTTTTTTGCTAATTTGGAGAAGATGGGATTACTTGGGAACGGCTCGTAGGATTTTTAGTGTAATTTCCAGGAAAAATCAGCAACGCTTTTTTTTGGCCAATTTGGAGAAGATGGGATTACTCGGGAACGGCTCGTAGGATTTTTAGTGTATTTTCCAGGAAAAATCAGCAACGCTTTTTTTGGCCAATTTGGAGAAGATGGGATTACTCGGGAACGGCTCGTAGGATTTTAAGTGTATTTTCCAGGAAAAATCAGCAACGCTTTTTTTTTTGCTAATTTGGAGAAGATGGGATTACTCGGGAACGGCTCGTAGGTTTTTTAGTGTATTTTCCAGGAAAAATCAGCAACGCTTTTTTTTGCCAATTTGGAGAAGGTGTGATTACTCGGGAACGGCTCATAAAATTTTTAATATATTTTCCAGGAAAAATCAGCAACGATTTTTTTTTTTGCTAATTTGGAGAAGATGGGATTACTCGGGAACGGCTCGTAAGATTTTTAGTGTTTTTTCCAGGAAAAATCAGCAACGCTTTTTTTGCCAATTTGGAGAAGATGGGATTACTCGGGAACGGCTCGTAGGATTTTTAGTGTATTTTCCAGGAAAAATCAGCAACGCTTTTTTTGGCCAATTTGGAGAAGATGGGATTACTCGGGAACGGCTCGTAGGATTTTTAGTGTATTTTCCAGGAAAAATCAGCAACGCTTTTTTTGGCCAATTTGGAGAAGGTGTGATTACTCGGGAACGGCTCGTAGGATTTTTAGTGTATTTTCCAGGAAAAATCAGCAACGTTTTTTTTTGGCCAATTTGGAGAAGATGGGATTACTCGGGAACGGCTCGTAGGATTTTTAGTGTATTTTCCAGGAAAAATCAGCAACGCTTTTTTTTTGGCCAATTTGGAGAAGATGGGATTACTCGGGAACGGCTCGTAGGATTTTTAGTGTATTTTCCAGGAAAAATCAGCAACGTTTTTTTTTGGCCAATTTGGAGAAGATGGGATTACTCGGGAACGGCTCGTAGGATTTTTAGTGTAATTTCCAGGAAAAATCAGCAACGCTTTTTTTTGGCAATTTGGAGAAGGTGTGATTACTCGGGAACGGCTCATAAAATTTTTAGTGTATTTTCCAGGAAAAATCAGCAACGCTTTTTTTTTGGCCAATTTCGAGAAGGTGTGATTACTCGGGAACGGCTCGTAGGATTTTTAGTGTATTTTCCAGGAAAAATCAGCAACGCTTTTTTTTGGCCAATTTGGAGAAGATGGGATTACTCGGGAACGGCTCGTAAGATTTTTAGTGTATTTTCCAGGAAAAATCAACAACGCTTTTTTTTGCCAATTTGGAGAAGGTGTGATTACTCGGGAACGGCTCGTAGGATTTTTAGTGTATTTTCCAGGAAAAATCAGCAACGCTTTTTATTGGCCAATTTGGAGAAGATGGGATTACTCGGGAACGGCTCATAAGATTTTTAGTGTATTTTCCAGGAAAAATCAGCAACGCTTTTTTTTGGCCAATTTGGAGAAGGTGTGATTACTCGGGAACGGCTCGTAGGATTTGTAGTGAATTTTCCAGGAAAAATCAGCAACGCTTTTTTTTGGCCAATTTGGAGAAGGTGTGATTACTCGGGAACGGCTCGTAGGATTTTTAGTGTATTTTCCAGGAAAAATCAGCAACGCTTTTTTTTGCCAATTTGGAAGAGATGGGATTACTCAGGAACGGCTCGTAGGATTTTTAGTGTATTTTCCAGGAAAAATCCGCAACGCTTTTTTTTGCCAATTTGGAGAAGATGGGATTACTCGGGAACGGCTCGTAGGATTTTTAGTGTATTTTCCAGGAAAAATCAGCAACGCTATTTTTTTGCCAATTGGGAGAAGATAGAATTACTCGGGAACGGCTCGTAGGATTTTTAGTACGATTCGCTCTAAATGTTCTTTGAGGTCTATATTATAAAATGTATGGGGTCTGTATGCGTGCGAAAGCCTGTATTTTCCAGGAAAAATCAGCAACGCTTTTTTTGGCCAATTTGGAGAAGATGGGATTACTCGGGAACGGCTCGTAGGATTTTTAGTGTATTTTCCAGGAAAAATCAGCAACCCTTTTTTTTTGCCAATTTGGAGAAGATGGAATTACTCGGGAACGGCTCGTAGGATTTTTAGTGTATTTTCCAGGAAAAATCAGCAACGGTTTGTTTGGCCAATTTGGAGAAGATGGAATTACTCGGGAACGGCTCGTAGGATTTTTAGTGTATTTTCCAGGAAAAATCAGCAACGCTTTTTTTTGGCCATTTTGGAGAACGTGGGATTACTCGGGAACGGCTCGTAGGATTTTTAGTGTATTTTCCAGGAAAAATCAGCAACGCTTTTTTTTGCCAATTTGGAGAAGGTGTGATTACTCGGGAACGGCTCGTAAGATTTTTAGTGTATTTTCCAGGAAAAATGTGCAACGCTTTTTTTTGGCCAATTCGGAGAAGATGGGATTACTCGGGAACGGCTCGTAGGTTTGTTAGTGTATTTTCAAGGAAAAATCAGCAACGTTTTTTTTTGGCCAATTTGGAGAAGGTGTGATTACTCGGGAACGGCTCGTAGGATTTTTAGTGTATTTTCCAGGAAAAATCAGCAACGTTTTTTTTTGGCCAATTTGGAGAAGATAAGATTACTCGGGAACGGCTCGTAGGATTTTTAGTGTATTTTCCAGGAAAAATCAGCAACGCTTTTTTTTGCCAATTTGGAGAAGGTGTGATTACTCGGGAACGGCTCATAAAATTTTTAATATATTTTCCAGGAAAAATCAGCAACGCTTTTTTTTTTGCTAATTTGGAGAAGATGGGATTACTTGGGAACGGCTCGTAAGATTTTTAGTGTATTTTCCAGGAAAAATCAGCAACGCTTTTTTTTTGCCAATTTGGAGAAGATGTGATTACTCGGGAACGGCTCGTAGGATTTTTAGTGTATTTTCCAGGAAAAATCAACAACGCTTTTTTTTGCCAATTTGGAGAAGATGGGATTACTCGGGAACGGCTCGTAGGATTTTTAGTGTAATTTCCAGGAAAAATCAGCAACGCTTTTTTTTGGCAATTTGGAGAAGGTGTGATTACTCGGGAACGGCTCATAAAATTTTTAGTGTATTTTCCAGGAAAAATCAGCAACGCTTTTTTTTGGCCAATTTCGAGAAGGTGTGATTACTCGGGAACGGCTCGTAGGATTTTTAGTGTATTTTCCAGGAAAAATCAGCAACGCTTTTTTTTTGCCAATTTGGAGAAGATGTGATTACTCGGGAACGGCTCGTAGGATTTTTAGTGTATTTTCCAGGAAAAATCAACAACGCTTTTTTTTGCCAATTTGGAGAAGATGGGATTACTCGGGAACGGCTCGTAGGATTTTTAGTGTAATTTCCAGGAAAAATCAGCAACGCTTTTTTTGGCCAATTTGGAGAAGATGGGATTACTCGGGAACGGCTCGTAAGATTTTTAGTGTATTTTCCAGGAAAAATCAGCAACGCTTTTTTTTGGCCAATTTGGAGAAGATGTGATTACTCGGGAACGGCTCGTAGGATTTTTAGTGTATTTTCCAGGAAAAATCAGCAACGCTTTTTTTTGGCCAATTTGGAGAAGATGGGATTACTCGGGAACGGCTCGTAGGATTTTTAGTGTATTTTCCAGGAAAAATCAGCAACGCTTTTTTTTGGCCAATTTGGAGAAGGTGTGATTACTCGGGAACGGCTCGTGGGATTTTTTATTTATTTTCCAGGAAAAATCAGCAACGCTTTTTTTTGGCAATTTGGAGAAGGTGTGATTACTCGGGAACTGCTCGTAGGATTTTTAGTGTATTTTCCAGGAAAAATCAGCAACGTTTTTTTTTTGGCCAATTTGGAGAAGGTGTGATTACTCGGGAACGGCTCGTAGGATTTTTAGTGTATTTTCCAGGAAAAATCAGCAACGTTTTTTTTTGGCCAATTTGGAGAAGATAAGATTACTCGGGAACGGCTCGTAGGATTTTTAGTGTATTTTCCAGGAAAAATCAGCAACGCTTTTTTTTGCCAATTTGGAGAAGGTGTGATTACTCGGGAACGGCTCATAAAATTTTTAATATATTTTCCAGGAAAAATCAGCAACGCTTTTTTTTTGCTAATTTGGAGAAGATGGGATTACTTGGGAACGGCTCGTAGGATTTTTAGTGTAATTTCCAGGAAAAATCAGCAACGCTTTTTTTTGGCCAATTTGGAGAAGATGGGATTACTCGGGAACGGCTCGTAGGATTTTTAGTGTATTTTCCAGGAAAAATCAGCAACGCTTTTTTTGGCCAAT
Source organism: Lypha dubia (assembly GCA_947311025.1). Lineage (NCBI taxonomy): Eukaryota > Metazoa > Arthropoda > Insecta > Diptera > Tachinidae > Lypha > Lypha dubia. Next base: position 33,688 of record CAMZJU010000109.1, on the reverse strand, counting down.
TTGGAGAAGATGGGATTACTCGGGAACGGCTCGTAGGATTTTTAGTGTATTTTCCAGGAAAAATCAGCAACGCTTTTTTTGGCCAATTTGGAGAAGATGGGATTACTCGGGAACGGCTCGTAGGATTTTAAGTGTATTTTCCAGGAAAAATCAGCAACGCTTTTTTTTTTGCTAATTTGGAGAAGATGGGATTACTCGGGAACGGCTCGTAGGTTTTTTAGTGTATTTTCCAGGAAAAATCAGCAACGCTTTTTTTTTGCCAATTTGGAGAAGGTGTGATTACTCGGGAACGGCTCATAAAATTTTTAATATATTTTCCAGGAAAAATCAGCAACGCTTTTTTTTTTTGCTAATTTGGAGAAGATGGGATTACTCGGGAACGGCTCGTAAGATTTTTAGTGTTTTTTCCAGGAAAAATCAGCAACGCTTTTTTTTGCCAATTTGGAGAAGATGGGATTACTCGGGAACGGCTCGTAGGATTTTTAGTGTATTTTCCAGGAAAAATCAGCAACGCTTTTTTTGGCCAATTTGGAGAAGATGGGATTACTCGGGAACGGCTCGTAGGATTTTTAGTGTATTTTCCAGGAAAAATCAGCAACGCTTTTTTTGGCCAATTTGGAGAAGGTGTGATTACTCGGGAACGGCTCGTAGGATTTTTAGTGTATTTTCCAGGAAAAATCAGCAACGTTTTTTTTTGGCCAATTTGGAGAAGATGGGATTACTCGGGAACGGCTCGTAGGATTTTTAGTGTATTTTCCAGGAAAAATCAGCAACGCTTTTTTTTTTGGCCAATTTGGAGAAGATGGGATTACTCGGGAACGGCTCGTAGGGTTTTTAGTGTATTTTCCAGGAAAAATCAGCAACGCTTTTTTTTGGCCAATTTGGAGAAGGTGTGATTACTCGGGAACGGCTCGTAAGATTTTTGATGTTTTTTCCAGGAAAAATCAGCAACGCTTTTTTTGGCCAATTTGGAGAAGGTGTGATTACTCGGGAACGGCTCGTAGGATTTTTAGTGTATTTTCCAGGAAGAATCAGCAACGCTTTTTTTTGGCCAATTTGGAGAAGATGGGATTACTCGGGAACGGCTCGTAGGATTTTTAGTGTAATTTCCAGGAAAAATCAGCAACGCTTTTTTTTTGCTAATTTGGAGAAGATGGGATTACTCGGGAACGGCTCGTAGGTTTTTTAGTGTATTTTCCAGGAAAAATCAGCAACGCTTTTTTTTGCCAATTTGGAGAAGGTGTGATTACTCGGGAACGGCTCATAAAATTTTTAATATATTTTCCAGAAAAAATCAGCAACGCTTTTTTTTTTGCTAATTTGGAGAAGATGGGATTACTCGGGAACGGCTCGTAAGATTTTTAGTGTTTTTTCCAGGAAAAATCAGCAACGCTTTTTTTTGCCAATTTGGAGAAGATGGGATTACTCGGGAACGGCTCGTAGGATTTTTAGTGTATTTTCCAGGAAAAATCAGCAACGCTTTTTTTGGCCAATTTGGAGAAGATGGGATTACTCGGGAACGGCTCGTAGGATTTTTAGTGTATTTTCCAGGAAAAATCAGCAACGCTTTTTTTGGCCAATTTGGAGAAGGTGTGATTACTCGGGAACGGCTCGTAGGATTTTTAGTGTATTTTCCAGGAAAAATCAGCAACGTTTTTTTTTGGCCAATTTGGAGAAGATGGGATTACTCGGGAACGGCTCGTAGGATTTTTAGTGTAATTTCCAGGAAAAATCAGCAACGCTTTTTTTTGGCAATTTGGAGAAGGTGTGATTACTCGGGAACGACTCATAAAATTTTTAGTGTATTTTCCAGGAAAAATCAGCAACGCTTTTTTTTGGCCAATTTCGAGAAGGTGTGATTACTCGGGAACGGCTCGTAGGATTTTTAGTGTATTTTCCAGGAAAAATCAGCAACGCTTTTTTTTTGGCCAATTTGGAGAAGATGGGATTACTCGGGAACGGCTCGTAAGATTTTTAGTGTATTTTCCAGGAAAAATCAACAACGCTTTTTTTTGCCAATTTGGAGAAGGTGTGATTACTCGGGAACGGCTCGTAGGATTTTTAGTGTATTTTCCAGGAAAAATCAGCAACGCTTTTTATTGGCCAATTTGGAGAAGATGGGATTACTCGGGAACGGCTCGTAAGATTTTTAGTGTATTTTCCAGGAAAAATCAGCAACGCTTTTTTTTGGCCAATTTGGAGAAGGTGTGATTACTCGGGAACGGCTCGTAGGATTTGTAGTGTATTTTCCAGGAAAAATCAGCAACGCTTTTTTTTGGCCAATTTGGAGAAGGTGTGATTACTCGGGAACGGCTCGTAGGATTTTTAGTGTATTTTCCAGGAAAAATCAGCAACGCTTTTTTTTTGCCAATTTGGAAGAGATGGGATTACTCAGGAACGGCTCGTAGGATTTTTAGTGTATTTTCCAGGAAAAATCCGCAACGCTTTTTTTTGCCAATTTGGAGAAGATGGGATTACTCGGGAACGGCTCGTAGGATTTTTAGTGTATTTTCCAGGAAAAATCAGCAACGCTATTTTTTTGCCAATTGGGAGAAGATAGAATTACTCGGGAACGGCTCGTAGGATTTTTAGTACGATTCGCTCTAAATGTTCCTTGAGGTCTATATTATAAAATGTATGGGGTCTGTATGCGTGCGAAAGCCTGTATTTTCCAGGAAAAATCAGCAACGCTTTTTTTGGCCAATTTGGAGAAGATGGGATTACTCGGGAACGGCTCGTAGGATTTTTAGTGTATTTTCCAGGAAAAATCAGCAACCCTTTTTTTTTGCCAATTTGGAGAAGATGGAATTACTCGGGAACGGCTCGTAGGATTTTTAGTGTATTTTCCAGGAAAAATCAGCAACGGTTTTTTTTGGCCAATTTGGAGAAGATGGAATTACTCGGGAACGGCTCGTAGGATTTTTAGTGTATTTTCCAGGAAAAATCAGCAACGCTTTTTTTTGGCCATTTTGGAGAACGTGGGATTACTCGGGAACGGCTCGCAGGATTTTTAGTGTATTTTCCAGGAAAAATCAGCAACGCTTTTTTTGGCCAATTTGGAGAAGATGGGATTACTCGGGAACGGCTCGTAAGATTTTTAGTGTATTTTCCAGGAAAAATCAGCAACGCTTTTTTTTTGGCCAATTTGGAGAAGATGGGATTACTCGGGAACGGCTCGTAGGATTTTTAGTGTATTTTCAAGGAAAAATCAGCAACGCTTTTTTTTGGCCAATTTGGAGAAGGTGTGATTACTCGGGAACGGCTCGTAGGATTTTTAGTGTATTTTCAAGGAAAAATCAGCAACGCTTTTTTTTGGCCAATTTGGAGAAGGTGTGATTACTCGGGAACGGCTCGTAGGATTTTTAGTGTATTTTCAAGGAAAAATCAGCAACGCTTTTTTTTGGCCAATTTGGAGAAGGTGTGATTACTCGGGAACGGCTCGTAGGATTTTTAGTGTATTTTCCAGGAAAAATCAGCAACGCTTTTTTTTTGGCCAATTTGGAGAAGATGGGATTACTCGGGAACGGCTCGTAGGATTTTTAGTGTATTTTCCAGGAAAAATCAGCAACGCTTTTTTTTGCCAATTTGGAGAAGATGGGATTACTCAAGAACGGCTCGTAAGATTTTTAGTGTTTTTTCCAGGAAAAATCAGCAACGCTTTTTTTTGCCAATTTGGAGAAGATGGGATTACTCGGGAACGGCTCGTAGGATTTTTAGTGTATTTTCCAGGAAAAATCAGCAACGGTTTTTTTTGGCCAATTTGGAGAAGATGGAATTACTCGGGAACGGCTCGTAGGATTTTTAGTGTATTTTCCAGGAAAAATCAGCAACGCTTTTTTTTGGCCATTTTGGAGAACGTGGGATTACTCGGGAACGGCTCGTAGGATTTTTAGTGTATTTTCCAGGAAAAATCAGTAACACTTTTTTTGGCCAATTTGGAGAAGATGGGATTACTCGGGAACGGCTCGTAAGATTTTTAGTGTATTTTCCAGGAAAAATCAGCAACGCTTTTTTTTGGCCAATTTGGAGAAGATGGGATTACTCGGGAACGGCTCGTAGGTTTTTTAGTGTATTTTCCAGGAAAAATCAGCAACGCTTTTTTTTGCCAATTTGGAGAAGATGGGATTACTCGGGAACGGCTCGTAAGATTTTTAGTGTTTTTTCCAGGAAAAATCAGCAACGCTTTTTTTTGCCAATTTGGAGAAGATGGGATTACTCGGGAACGGCTCGTAGGATTTTTAGTGTATTTTCCAGGAAAAATCAGCAACGCTTTTTTTTGCCAATTTGGAGAAGATGGGATTACTCGGGAACGGCTCGTAGGATTTTTAGTACGATTCGCTCTAAATGTTCTTTGAGGTCTATATTATAAAATGTATGGGGTCTGTATGCGTGCGAAAGCCTGTATTTTCCAGGAAAAATCAGCAACGCTTTTTTTGGCCAATTTGGAGAAGATGGGATTACTCGGGAACGGCTCGTAGGATTTTTAGTGTATTTTCCAGGAAAAATCAGCAACCCTTTTTTTTTTGCCAATTTGGAGAAGATGGAATTACTCGGGAACGGCTCGTAGGATTTTTAGTGTATTTTCCAGGAAAAATCAGCAACGGTTTTTTTTGGCCAATTTGGAGAAGAAGGAATTACTCGGGAACGGCTCGTAGGATTTTTAGTGTATTTTCCAGGAAAAATCAGCAACGCTTTTTTTTGGCCATTTTGGAGAACGTGGGATTACTCGGGAACGGCTCGCAGGATTTTTAGTGTATTTTCCAGGAAAAATCAGCAACGCTTTTTTTGGCCAATTTGGAGAAGATGGGATTACTCGGGAACGGCTCGTAAGATTTTTAGTGTATTTTCCAGGAAAAATCAGCAACGCTTTTTTTTGGCCAATTTGGAGAAGATGGGATTACTCGGGAACGGCTCATAAAATTTTTAATATATTTTCCAGGAAAAATCAGCAACGCTTTTTTTTTTGCTAATTTGGAGAAGATGGGATTACTCGGGAACGGCTCGTAGGATTTTTAGTGTATTTTCAAGGAAAAATCAGCAACGCTTTTTTTTGGCCAATTTGGAGAAGGTGTGATTACTCGGGAACGGCTCGTAGGATTTTTAGTGTATTTTCAAGGAAAAATCAGCAACGCTTTTTTTGGCCAATTTGGAGAAGGTGTGATTACTCGGGAACGGCTCGTAGGATTTTTAGTGTATTTTCCAGGAAAAATCAGCAACGCTTTTTTTTGGCCAATTTGGAGAAGATGGGATTACTCGGGAACGGCTCGTAGGATTTTTAGTGTATTTTCCAGGAAAAATCAGCAACGCTTTTTTTTGCCAATTTGGAGAAGATGGGATTACTCAAGAACGGCTCGTAAGATTTTTAGTGTTTTTTCCAGGAAAAATCAGCAACGCTTTTTTTTGCCAATTTGGAGAAGATGGGATTACTCGGGAACGGCTCGTAGGATTTTTAGTGTATTTTCCAGGAAAAATCAGCAACGGTTTTTTTTGGCCAATTTGGAGAAGATGGAATTACTCGGGAACGGCTCGTAGGATTTTTAGTGTATTTTCCAGGAAAAATCAGCAACGCTTTTTTTTGGCCATTTTGGAGAACGTGGGATTACTCGGGAACGGCTCGTAGGATTTTTAGTGTATTTTCCAGGAAAAATCAGCAACGCTTTTTTTGGCCAATTTGGAGAAGATGGGATTACTCGGGAACGGCTCGTAAGATTTTTAGTGTATTTTCCAGGAAAAATCAGCAACGCTTTTTTTTGGCCAATTTGGAGATGATGGGATTACTCGGGAACGGCTCGTAGGTTTTTTAGTGTATTTTCCAGGAAAAATCAGCAACGCTTTTTTTTGCCAATTTGGAGAAGATGGGATTACTCGGGAACGGCTCGTAAGATTTTTAGTGTTTTTTCCAGGAAAAATCAGCAACGCTTTTTTTTGCCAATTTGGAGAAGATGGGATTACTCGGGAACGGCTCGTAGGATTTTTAGTGTATTTTCCAGGAAAAATCAGCAACGCTTTTTTTGGCCAATTTGGAGAAGATGGGATTACTCGGGAACGGCTCGTAGGATTTTTAGTGTATTTTCCAGGAAAAATCAGCAACGCTTTTTTTGGCCAATTTGGAGAAGGTGTGATTACTCGGAAACGGCTCGTAGGATTTTTAGTGTATTTTCCAGGAAAAATCAGCAACGTTTTTTTTTGGCCAATTTGGAGAAGATGGGATTACTCGGGAACGGCTCGTAGGATTTTTAGTGTATTTTCCAGGAAAAATCAGCAACGCTTTTTTTTTGCCAATTTGGAGAAGATGGGATTACTCGGGAACGGCTCGTAGGATTTTTAGTGTATTTTCCAGGAAAAATCAGCAACGCTTTTTTTTGGCCAATTTGGAGAAGGTGTGATTACTTGGGAACGGCTCGTAAGATTTTTGATGTTTTTTCCAGGAAAAATCAGCAACGCTTTTTTTGGCCAATTTGGAGAAGATGGGATTACTCGGGAACGGCTCGTAAGATTTTTAGTGTATTTTCCAGGAAAAATCAGCAACGCTTTTTTTGGCCAATTTGGAGAAGATGTGATTACTCGGGAACGGCTCGTAGGATTTTTAATGTATTTTCCAGGAAAAATCAGCAACGCTTTTTTTTGGCCAATTTGGAGAAGGTGTGATTACTCGGGAACGGCTCGTAGGATTTTTAGTGTATTTTCCAGGAAAAATCAACAACGCTTTTTTTTGCCAATTTGGAGAAGGTGTGATTACTCGGGAACGGCTCGTAGGATTTTTAGTGTATTTTCCAGGAAAAATCAGCAACGCTTTTTGTTGGCCAATTTGGAGAAGATGGGATTACTCGGGAACGGCTCGTAAGATTTTTAGTGTATTTTCCAGGAAAAATCAGCAACGTTTTTTTTTTTGGCCAAGTTGGAGAAGATGGGATTACTCGGGAACGGCTCGTAAGATTTTTAGTGTATTTTCCAGGAAAAATCAACAACGCTTTTTTTTGGCCAATTTGGAGAAGATAAGATTACTCGGGAACGGCTCGTAGGATTTTTAGTGTAATTTCCAGGAAAAATCAGCAACGCTTTTTTTTGGCCAATTTGGAGAAGATGGGATTACTCGGGAACGGCTCGTAGGATTTTTAGTGTAATTTCCAGGAAAAATCAGCAACGCTTTTTTTTGGCCAATTTGGAGAAGATGGGATTACTCGGGAACGGCTCGTAGGATTTTTAGTGTATTTTTCAGGAAAAATCAGCAACGCTTTTTTTTGGCCAATTTGGAGAAGGTGTGATTACTCGGAAACGGCTCGTAGGATTTTTAGTGTATTTTCCAGGAAAAATCAGCAACGTTTTTTTTTGGCCAATTTGGAGAAGATGGGATTACTCGGGAACGGCTCGTAGGATTTTTAGTGTATTTTCCAGGAAAAATCAGCAACGCTTTTTTTTTGCCAATTTGGAGAAGATGGAATTACTCGGGAACGGCTCGTAGGATTTTTAGTGTATTTTCCAGGAAAAATCAGCAACGCTTTTTTTTGGCCAATTTGGAGAAGGTGTGATTACTTGGGAACGGCTCGTAAGATTTTTGATGTTTTTTCCAGGAAAAATCAGCAACGCTTTTTTTGGCCAATTTGGAGAAGATGGGATTACTCGGGAACGGCTCGTAAGATTTTTAGTGTATTTTCCAGGAAAAATCAGCAACGCTTTTTTTGGCCAATTTGGAGAAGATGTGATTACTCGGGAACGGCTCGTAGGATTTTTAATGTATTTTCCAGGAAAAATCAGCAACGCTTTTTTTTGGCCAATTTGGAGAAGGTGTGATTACTCGGGAACGGCTCGTAGAATTTTTAGTGTATTTTTCAGGAAAAATCAACAACGCTTTTTTTTGCCAATTTGGAGAAGGTGTGATTACTCGGGAACGGCTCGTAGGATTTTTAGTGTATTTTCCAGGAAAAATCAGCAACGCTTTTTGTTGGCCAATTTGGAGAAGATGGGATTACTCGGGAACGGCTCGTAAGATTTTTAGTGTACTTTCCAGGAAAAATCAACAACGCTTTTTTTTGGCCAATTTGGAGAAGATAAGATTACTCGGGAACAGCTCGTAGGATTTTTAGTGTAATTTCCAGGAAAAATCAGCAACGCTTTTTTTTGGCCAATTTGGAGAAGATGGGATTACTCGGGAACGGCTCGTAGGATTTTTAGTGTAATTTCCAGGAAAAATCAGCAACGCTTTTTTTTGGCCAATTTGGAGAAGATGGGATTACTCGGGAACGGCTCGAAGGATTTTAAGTGTATTTTCCAGGAAAAATCAGCAACGCTTTTTTTTGGCCAATTTGGAGAAGTTGGGATTACTCGGGAACGGCTCGTAGGTTTTTTAGTGTATTTTCCAGGAAAAATCAGCAACGCTTTTTTTTTGCCAATTTGGAGAAGATGGGATTACTCGGGAACGGCTCGTAGGATTTTTAGTGTATTTTCCAGGAAAAATCAGCAACGCTTTTTTTTGGCCAATTTGGAGAAGATGAAATTACTCGGGAACGGCTCGTAGGATTTTAAGTGTATTTTCCAGGAAAAATCAGCAACGCTTTTTTTTTGCTAATTTGGAGAAGATGGGATTACTTGGGAACGGCTCGTAGGATTTTAAGTGTATTTTCCAGGAAAAATCAGCAACGCTTTTTTTTGCCAATTTGGAGAAGATGGGATTACTCGGGAACGGCTCGTAGGATTTTTAGTGTATTTTCCAGGAAAAAGCAGCAACGCTTTTTTTTTTGGCCAATTTGGAGAAGGTGTGATTACTCGGGAACGGCTCGTAGGATTTTTAGTGTATTTTCCAGGAAAAATCAGCAACGCTTTTTTTGGCCAATTTGGAGAAGGTGTGATTACTCGGGAACGGCTCGTAGGATTTTTAGTGTATTTTCCAGGAAAAATCAACAACGCTTTTTTTTGCCAATTTGGAGAAGGTGTGATTACTCGGGAACGGCTCGTAGGATTTTTAGTGTAATTTCCAGGAAAAATCAGCAACGCTTTTTTTGGCCAATTTGGAGAAGGTGTGATTACTCGGGAACGGCTCGTAAGATTTTTAGTGTATTTTCCAGGAAAAATCAGCAACGTTTTTTTTTGGCCAATTTGGAGAATATGGTATTACTCGGGAACGGCTCGTAGGATTTTTAGTGTAATTTCCAGGAAAAATCAGCAACGCTTTTTTTTTTGCCAATTTGGAGAAGGTGTGATTACTCGGGAACGGCTCGTAAGATTTTTAGTGTTTTTTCCAGGAAAAATCAGCAACGCTTTTTTTTGCCAATTTGGAGAAGGTGTGATTACTCGGGAACGGCTCATAAAATTTTTAATATATTTTCCAGGAAAAATCAGCAACGGTTTTTTTTTTGCTAATTTGGAGAAGATGGGATTACTTGGGAACGGCTCGTAGGTTTTTAGTGTAATTTCCAGGAAAAATCAGCAACGCTTTTTTTTGGCCAATTTGAAGAAGGTGTGATTACTCGGGAACGGCTCGTAAGATTTTTAGTGTTTTTTCCAGGAAAAATCAGCAACGCTTTTTTTTGCCAATTTGGAGAAGGTGTGATTACTCGGGAACGGCTCATAAAATTTTTAATATATTTTCCAGGAAAAATCAGCAACGCTTTTTTTTTTGCTAATTTGGAGAAGATGGTATTACTTGGGAACGGCTCGTAGGTTTTTTAGTGTATTTTCCAGGAAAAATCAGCAACGCTTTTTTTGGCCAATTTGGAGAAGGTGTGATTACTCGGGAACGGCTCGTAAGATTTTTAGTGTATTTTCCAGGAAAAATCAACAACGCTTTTTTTTTTTGCTAATTTGGAGAAGATGGGATTACTTGGGAACGGCTCGTAGGTTTTTTAGTGTATTTTCCAGGAAAAATCAGCAACGCTTTTTTTTTTGCCAATTTGGAGAAGGTGTGATTACTCGGGAACATCTCGTAGGATTTTTAGTGTGATTTCCAGGAAAAATCAGCAACGCTTTTTTTTGGCCAATTTGGAGAAGATGGGATTACTCGGGAACGGCTCGTAGGATTTTTAGTGTATTTTCCAGGAAAAATCAGCAACGCTTTTTTTTGGCCAATTTGGAGAAGGTGTGATTACTCGGGAACGGCTCGTAAGATTTTTAGTGTTTTTTCCAGGAAAAATCAGCAACGCTTTTTTTTGCCAATTTGGAGAAGGTGTGATTACTCGGGAACGGCTCATAAAATTTTTAATATATTTTCCAGGAAAAATCAGCAACGCTTTTTTTTTGCTAATTTGGAGAAGATGGGATTACTTGGGAACGGCTCGTAGGTGTTTTAGTGTATTTTCCAGGAAAAATCAGCAACGCTTTTTTGGCCAATTTGGAGAAGGTGTGATTACTCGGGAACGGCTCGTAGGATTTTTAGTGTAATTTCCAGGAAAAATCAGCAACGCTTTTTTTGGCCAATTTGGAGAAGGTGTGATTACTCGGGAACGGCTCGTAGGATTTTTAGTGTATTTTCCAGGAAAAATCAGCAACGCTTTTTTTTGGCCAATTTGGAGAAGGTATGATTACTCGGGAACGGCTCGTAGAATTTTTAGTGTATTTTCCAGGAAAAATCAGCAACGCTTTTTTTTTGGCCAATTTGGAGAAGATGGGATTACTCGGGAACGGCTCGTAGGATTTTTAGTGTAATTTCCAGGAAAAATCAGCAACGCTTTTTTTGGCCAATTTGGAGAAGGTGTGATTACTCGGGAACGGCTCGTAGGATTTTTAGTGTATTTTCCAGGAAAAATCAGCAACGCTTTTTTTGGCCAATTTGGAGAAGGTGTGATTACTCGGGAACGGCTCGTAAGATTTTTAGTGTATTTTCCAGGAAAAATCAGCAACGTTTTTTTTTTGGCCAATTTGGAGAATGTGTGATTACTCGGGAACGGCTCGTAAGATTTTTAGTGTATTTTCCAGGAAAAATCAGCAACGCTTTTTTTTTGCCAATTTGGAGAAGGTGTGATTACTCGGGAACGGCTCGTAGGATTTTTAGTGTATTTTCCAGGAAAAATCAGCAACGCTTTTTTTTGGCCAATTTGGAGAAGATGGGATTACTCGGGAACGGCTCGTAGGATTTTAAGTGTATTTTCCAGGAAAAATCAGCAAATATTTTTTTTTGCTAATTTGGAGAAGATGGGATTACTCGGGAACGGCTCGTAGGTTTTTTAGTGTATTTTCCAGGAAAAATCAGCAACGTTTTTTTTGGCCAATTTGGAGAAGGTGTGATTACTCGGGAACGGCTCGTAAGATTTTTAGTGTATTTTCCAGGAAAAATCAGCAACGTTTTTTTTTGGCCAATTTGGAGAAGATGGGATTACTCGGAAACGGCTCGTAAGATTTTTAGTGTATTTTCCAGGAAAAATCAACAACGCTTTTTTTTGGCCAATTTGGAGAAGATAAGATTACTCGGGAACGGCTCGTAGGATTTTTAGTGTAATTTCCAGGAAAAATCAGCAACGCTTTTTTTTGGCCAATTTGGAGAAGGTGTGATTACTCGGGAACGGCTCGTAAGATTTTTAGTGTTTTTTCCAGGAAAAATCAGCAACGCTTTTTTTTTGCCAATTTGGAGAAGGTGTGATTACTCGGGAACGGCTCATAAAATTTTTAATATATTTTCCAGGAAAAATCAGCAACGCTTTTTTTTTGCTAATTTGGAGATGGGATTACTTGGGAACGGCTCGTAGGTTTTTTAGTGTATTTTCAAGGAAAAATCAGCAACGCTTTTTTTTGGCCAATTTGGAGAAGATGGGGTTACTCGGGAACGGCTCGTAGGATTTTTAGTGTAATTTCCAGGAAAAATCAGCAACGCTTTTTTTTGGCCAATTTGGAGAAGATGGGATTACTCGGGAACGGCTCGTAGGATTTTTAGTGTATTTTCCAGGAAAAATCAGCAACGCTTTTTTTGGCCAATTTGGAGAAGATGGGATTACTCGGGAACGGCTCGTAGGATTTTTAATATATTTTCCAGGAAAATCAGCAACGCTTTTTTTTTTGCTAATTTGGAGAAGATGGGATTACTTGGGAACGGCTCGTAGGTTTTTTAGTGTATTTTCAAGGAAAAATCAGCAACGCTTTTTTTTGGCCAATTTGGAGAAGGTGTGATTATCCGGGAACGGCTCATAAAATTTTTAATATATTTTCCAGGAAAAATCAGCAACGCTTTTTTTTGGCCAATTTGGAGAAGTTAGGATTACTCGGGAACGGCTCGTAGGATTTTTAGTGTATTATCCAGGAAAAATCAGCAACGCTTTTTTTGGCCAATTTGGAGAAGGTGTGATTACTCGGGAACGGCTCATAGGATTTTTAGTGTATTTTCCAGGAAAAATCAGCAACGCTTTTTTTTGCCAATTTGGAGAAGGTGTGATTACTCGGGAACGGCTCGTAGGTTTTTTAGTGTATTTTCAAGGAAAAATCAGCAACGTTTTTTTTGGCCAATTTGGAGAAGATGGGATTACTCGGGAACGGCTCGAAGGATTTTTAGTGTATTTTCCAGGAAAAATCAGCAACGTTTTTTTTTGGCCAATTTGGAGAAGATGGGATTACTCGGGAACGGCTCGTAGGATTTTTAGTGTAATTTCCAGGAAAAATCAGCAACGCTTTTTTTTGGCCAATTTGGAGAAGATGGGATTACTCGGGAACGGCTCGAAGGATTTTTAGTGTATTTTCCAGGAAAAATCAGCAACGTTTTTTTTTGGCCAATTTGGAGAAGATGGGATTACTCGGGAACGGCTCGTAGGATTTTTAGTGTATTTTCCAGGAAAAATCAGCAACGCTTTTTTTTGGCCAATTTGGAGAAGGTGTGATTACTCGGGAACGGCTCGTAAGATTTTTAGTGTTTTTTCCAGGAAAAATCAGCAACGCTTTTTTTTGCCAATTTGGAGAAGGTGTGATTACTCGGGAACGGCTCATAAAATTTTTAATATATTTTCCAGGAAAAATCAGCAACGCTTTTTTTTTGCTAATTTGGAGAAGATGGGATTACTTGGGAACGGCTCGTAGGTGTTTTAGTGTATTTTCCAGGAAAAATCAGCAACGCTTTTTTGGCCAATTTGGAGAAGGTGTGATTACTCGGGAACGGCTCGTAGGATTTTTAGTGTAATTTCCAGGAAAAATCAGCAACGCTTTTTTTGGCCAATTTGGAGAAGGTGTGATTACTCGGGAACGGCTCGTAGGATTTTTAGTGTATTTTCCAGGAAAAATCAGCAACGCTTTTTTTTGGCCAATTTGGAGAAGGTATGATTACTCGGGAACGGCTCGTAGAATTTTTAGTGTATTTTCCAGGAAAAATCAGCAACGCTTTTTTTTTGGCCAATTTGGAGAAGATGGGATTACTCGGGAACGGCTCGTAGGATTTTTAGTGTAATTTCCAGGAAAAATCAGCAACGCTTTTTTTGGCCAATTTGGAGAAGGTGTGATTACTCGGGAACGGCTCGTAGGATTTTTAGTGTATTTTCCAGGAAAAATCAGCAACGCTTTTTTTGGCCAATTTGGAGAAGGTGTGATTACTCGGGAACGGCTCGTAAGATTTTTAGTGTATTTTCCAGGAAAAATCAGCAACGTTTTTTTTTTGGCCAATTTGGAGAATGTGTGATTACTCGGGAACGGCTCGTAAGATTTTTAGTGTATTTTCCAGGAAAAATCAGCAACGCTTTTTTTTGCCAATTTGGAGAAGGTGTGATTACTCGGGAACGGCTCGTAGGATTTTTAGTGTATTTTCCAGGAAAAATCAGCAACGCTTTTTTTTGGCCAATTTGGAGAAGATGGGATTACTCGGGAACGGCTCGTAGGATTTTAAGTGTATTTTCCAGGAAAAATCAGCAAATATTTTTTTTTGCTAATTTGGAGAAGATGGGATTACTCGGGAACGGCTCGTAGGTTTTTTAGTGTATTTTCCAGGAAAAATCAGCAACGTTTTTTTTGGCCAATTTGGAGAAGGTGTGATTACTCGGGAACGGCTCGTAAGATTTTTAGTGTATTTTCCAGGAAAAATCAGCAACGTTTTTTTTTGGCCAATTTGGAGAAGATGGGATTACTCGGAAACGGCTCGTAAGATTTTTAGTGTATTTTCCAGGAAAAATCAACAACGCTTTTTTTTGGCCAATTTGGAGAAGATAAGATTACTCGGGAACGGCTCGTAGGATTTTTAGTGTAATTTCCAGGAAAAATCAGCAACGCTTTTTTTTGGCCAATTTGGAGAAGGTGTGATTACTCGGGAACGGCTCGTAAGATTTTTAGTGTTTTTTCCAGGAAAAATCAGCAACGCTTTTTTTTTGCCAATTTGGAGAAGGTGTGATTACTCGGGAACGGCTCATAAAATTTTTAATATATTTTCCAGGAAAAATCAGCAACGCTTTTTTTTTGCTAATTTGGAGATGGGATTACTTGGGAACGGCTCGTAGGTTTTTTAGTGTATTTTCAAGGAAAAATCAGCAACGCTTTTTTTTGGCCAATTTGGAGAAGATGGGATTACTCGGGAACGGCTCGTAGGATTTTTAGTGTAATTTCCAGGAAAAATCAGCAACGCTTTTTTTTGGCCAATTTGGAGAAGATGGGATTACTCGGGAACGGCTCGTAGGATTTTTAGTGTATTTTCCAGGAAAAATCAGCAACGCTTTTTTTGGCCAATTTGGAGAAGATGGGATTACTCGGGAACGGCTCGTAGGATTTTTAATATATTTTCCAGGAAAATCAGCAACGCTTTTTTTTTTGCTAATTTGGAGAAGATGGGATTACTTGGGAACGGCTCGTAGGTTTTTTAGTGTATTTTCAAGGAAAAATCAGCAACGCTTTTTTTTGGCCAATTTGGAGAAGGTGTGATTATCCGGGAACGGCTCATAAAATTTTTAATATATTTTCCAGGAAAAATCAGCAACGCTTTTTTTTGGCCAATTTGGAGAAGTTAGGATTACTCGGGAACGGCTCGTAGGATTTTTAGTGTATTTTCCAGGAAAAATCAGCAACGCTTTTTTTGGCCAATTTGGAGAAGGTGTGATTACTCGGGAACGGCTCATAGGATTTTTATTGTATTTTCCAGGAAAAATCAGCAACGCTTTTTTTTGCCAATTTGGAGAAGGTGTGATTACTCGGGAACGGCTCGTAGGTTTTTTAGTGTATTTTCAAGGAAAAATCAGCAACGTTTTTTTTGGCCAATTTGGAGAAGATGGGATTACTCGGGAACGGCTCGAAGGATTTTTAGTGTATTTTCCAGGAAAAATCAGCAACGTTTTTTTTTGGCCAATTTGGAGAAGATGGGATTACTCGGGAACGGCTCGTAGGATTTTTAGTGTAATTTCCAGGAAAAATCAGCAACGCTTTTTTTTTGGCCAATTTGGAGAAGGTGTGATTACTCAGGAACGGCTCGTAAGATTTTTAGTGTTTTTTCCAGGAAAAATCAGCAACGCTTTTTTTTGCCAATTTGGAGAAGGTGTGATTACTCGGGAACGGCTCGTAAGATTTTTAGTGTATTTTCCAGGAAAAATCAGCAACGCTTTTTTTTGCCAATTTGGAGAAGGTGTGATTACTCAGGAACGGCTCGTAGGATTTTTAGTGTATTTTCCAGGAAAAATCAACAACGCTTTTTTTTTGGCCAATTTGGAGAAGATGGGATTACTCGGGAATGGCTCGTAAGATTTTTATGTATTTTCCAGGAAAAATCAGCAACGCTTTTTTGTGGCCAATTCGGAGAAGGTGTGATTACTCGGGAACGGCTCGTAGGATTTTTAGTGTATTTTCCAGGAAAAATCAGCAACGCTTTTTTTTGGCCAATTTGGAGAAGTTGGGATTACTCGGGAACGGCTCGTAGGTTTTTTAGTGTATTTTCCAGGAAAAATCAGCAACGCTTTTTTTGGCCAATTTGGAGAAGGTGTGATTACTCGGGAACGGCTCGTAGGATTTTTAGTGTATTTTCCAGGAAAAATCAGCAACGCTTTTTTTTGGCCAATTTGGAGAAGATGGGATTACTCGGGAATGGCTCGTAAGATTTTTAGTGTATTTTCCATGAAAAATCAGCAACGCTTTTTTTTGGCCAATTCGGAGAAGGTGATTACTCGGGAACGGCTCGTAGGATTTTTAGTGTATTTTCCAGGAAAAATCAACAAAGCTTTTTTTTGGCCAATTTGGAGAAGGTGTGATTACTCGGGAACGGCTCGTAGGATTTTTAGTGTATTTCCAGGAAAAATCAGCAACGCTTTTTTTTGGCCAATTTGGAGAAGATGGGATTACTCGGGAACGGCTCGTAAGATTTTTAGTGTATTTTCCAGGAAAAATCAGCAACGCTTTTTTTGCCAATTTGGAGAAGGTGTGATTACTCGGGAACGGCTCGTAGGATTTTTAGTGTATTTTCCAGGAAAAATCAACAACGTTTTTTTTGGCCAATTTGGAGAAGGTGTGATTACTCGGGAACTGCTCGTACGATTTTTAGTGTATTTTCCAGGAAAAATCAGCAACGCTTTTTTTTGCCAATTTGGAGAAGGTGTGATTACTCGGGAACGGCTCGTAGGATTTTAAGTGTATTTTCCAGGAAAAATCAGCAACGATTTTTTTTTGCTAATTTGGAGAAGATGGGATTACTCGGGAACAGCTCGTAGGTTTTTTAGTGTATTTTCCAGGAAAAATCAACAACGCTTTTTTTTGCCAATTTGGAGAAGATGGGATTACTCGGGAACGGCTCGTAAGATTTTTAGTGTATTTTCCAGGAAAAATCAGCAACGCTTTTTTTGGCCAATTTGGAGAAGATGGGATTACTCGGGAACGGCTCGTAGGTTTTTTAGTGTATTTTCCAGGAAAAATCAGCAACGCTTTTTTTGGCCAATTTGGAGAAGGTGTGATTACTCGGGAACGGCTCGTAAGATTTTTAGTGTATTTTCCAGGAAAAATCAACAACGCTTTTTTTTGGCAATTTGGAGAAGGTGTGATTACTCGGGAACGGCTCGTAGGATTTTTAGTGTATTTTCCAGGAAAAATCAGCAACGCTTTTATTTGGCCAATTTGGAGAAGGTGTGATTACTCGGGAACGGCTCGTAAGATTTTTAGTGTATTTTCCAGGAAAAATCAGCAACGCTTTTTTTTGGCCAATTCGGAGAAGCTGGGATTACTCGGGAACGGCTCGTAGGTTTTTTAGTGTATTTTCAAGGAAAAATCAGCAACGCTTTTTTTTGGCCAATTTGGAGAAGATGGGATTACTCGGGAACGGCTCATAGGATTTTTAGTGTATTTTCCAGGAAAAATCAGCAACGCTTTTTTTTTGGCCAATTTGGAGAAGATGGGATTACTCGGGAACGGCTCGTAGGATTTTTAGTGTAATTTCCAGGAAAAATCAGCAACGCTTTTTTTGGCCAATTTGGAGAAGGTGTGATTACTCGGGAACGGCTCGTAGGATTTTTAGTGTATTTTCCAGGAAAAAGCAGCAACGCTTTTTTTTGGCCAATTTGGAGAAGGTGTGATTACTCGGGAACGGCTCGTAGGATTTTTAGTGTATTTTCCAGGAAAAATCAGCAACGCTTTTTTTGGCCAATTTGGAGAAGGTGTGATTACTCGGGAACGGCTCGTAGGATTTTTAGTGTATTTTCCAGGAAAAATCAACAACGCTTTTTTTTGCCAATTTGGAGAAGGTGTGATTACTCGGGAACTGCTCGTAGGATTTTTAGTGTAATTTCCAGGAAAAATCACAACGCTTTTTTTGGCCAATTTGGAGAAGGTGTGATTACTCGGGAACGGCTCGTAGGATTTTAAGTGTATTTTCCAGGATAAATCAGCAACGCTTTTTTTGGCCAATTTGGAGAAGGTGTGATTACTCGGGAACGGCTCGTAAGATTTTTAGTGTATTTTCCAGGAAAAATCAGCAACGTTTTTTTTTGGCCAATTTGGAGAATGTGTGATTACTCGGGAACGGCTCGTAAGATTTTTAGTGTATTTTCCAGGAAAAATCAGCAACGCTTTTTTTTGGCCAATTTGGAGAAGATGGGATTACTCGGGAACGGCTCGTAAGATTTTTAGTGTAATTTCCAGGAAAAATCAGCAACGCTTTTTTTGGCCAATTTGGAGAAGGTGTGATTACTCGGGAACGGCTCGTTGGATTTTTAGTGTATTTTCAAGGAAAAATCAGCAACGCTTTTTTTGGCCAATTTGGAGAAGGTGTGATTACTCGGGAACGGCTCGTAAGATTTTTAGTGTATTTTCCAGGAAAAATCAGCAACGTTTTTTTTTTGGCCAATTTGGAGAATGTGTGATTACTCGGGAACGGCTCGTAAGATTTTTAGTGTATTTTCCAGAAAAAATCAGCAACGCTTTTTTTTGCCAATTTGGAGAAGGTGTGATTACTCGGGAACGGCTCATAGGATTTTTAGTGTTTTTTCCAGGAAAAATCAGCAACGCTTTTATTTGGCCAATTCGGAGAAGATGGGATTACTCGGGAACGGCTCATAAAATTTTTAATATCATTTCCAGGAAAAATCAGCAACGCTTTTTTTTGGCCAATTCGGAGAAGCTGGGATTACTCGGGAACGGCTCGTAGGTTTTTTAGTGTATTTTCAAGGAAAAATCAGCAACGCTTTTTTTTGGCCAATTTGGAGAAGATGGGATTACTCGGGAACGGCTCATAGGATTTTTAGTGTATTTTCCAGGAAAAATCAGCAACGCTTTTTTTTTGGCCAATTTGGAGAAGATGGGATTACTCGGGAACGGCTCGTAGGATTTTTAGTGTAATTTCCAGGAAAAATCAGCAACGCTTTTTTTGGCCAATTTGGAGAAGGTGTGATTACTCGGGAACGGCTCGTAGGATTTTTAGTGTATTTTCCAGGAAAAAGCAGCAACGCTTTTTTTTGGCCAATTTGGAGAAGGTGTGATTACTCGGGAACGGCTCGTAGGATTTTTAGTGTATTTTCCAGGAAAAATCAGCAACGCTTTTTTTGGCCAATTTGGAGAAGGTGTGATTACTCGGGAACGGCTCGTAGGATTTTTAGTGTATTTTCCAGGAAAAATCAACAACGCTTTTTTTTGCCAATTTGGAGAAGGTGTGATTACTCGGGAACTGCTCGTAGGATTTTTAGTGTAATTTCCAGGAAAAATCACAACGCTTTTTTTGGCCAATTTGGAGAAGGTGTGATTACTCGGGAACGGCTCGTAGGATTTTAAGTGTATTTTCCAGGATAAATCAGCAACGCTTTTTTTGGCCAATTTGGAGAAGGTGTGATTACTCGGGAACGGCTCGTAAGATTTTTAGTGTATTTTCCAGGAAAAATCAGCAACGTTTTTTTTTGGCCAATTTGGAGAATGTGTGATTACTCGGGAACGGCTCGTAAGATTTTTAGTGTATTTTCCAGGAAAAATCAGCAACGCTTTTTTTTTGGCCAATTTGGAGAAGATGGGATTACTCGGGAACGGCTCGTAGGATTTTTAGTGTAATTTCCAGGAAAAATCAGCAACGCTTTTTTTGGCCAATTTGGAGAAGGTGTGATTACTCGGGAACGGCTCGTTGGATTTTTAGTGTATTTTCAAGGAAAAATCAGCAACGCTTTTTTTGGCCAATTTGGAGAAGGTGTGATTACTCGGGAACGGCTCGTAAGATTTTTAGTGTATTTTCCAGGAAAAATCAGCAACGTTTTTTTTTTGGCCAATTTGGAGAATGTGTGATTACTCGGGAACGGCTCGTAAGATTTTTAGTGTATTTTCCAGAAAAAATCAGCAACGCTTTTTTTTGCCAATTTGGAGAAGGTGTGATTACTCGGGAACGGCTCATAGGATTTTTAGTGTTTTTTCCAGGAAAAATCAGCAACGCTTTTATTTGGCCAATTCGGAGAAGATGGGATTACTCGGGAACGGCTCATAAAATTTTTAATATCATTTCCAGGAAAAATCAGCAACGTTTTTTTTTTTGGCCAATTTGGAGAAGATGGGATTACTCGGGAACGGCTCGTACGATTTTTAGTGTAATTTCCAGGAAAAATCAACAACGCTTTTTTTTGGCCAATTTGGAGAAGGTGTGATTACTCGGGAACGGCTCGTAAGATTTTTAGTGTATTTTTAAGGAAAAATCAGCAACGTTTTTTTTTGGCCAATTTGGAGAAGATGGGATTACTTGGGAACGGCTCGTAGGATTTTTTGTGTATTTTCCAGGAAAAATCAACAACGCTTTTTTTATGCCAATTTGGAGAATGTGTGATTACTCGGGAACGGCTCATAAAATTTTTAATATATTTTCCAGGAAAAATCAACAACGCTTTTTTTTTTGCTAATTTGGAGAAGATGGGATTACTCGGGAACGGCTCGTAGGATTTTTAGTGTAATTTCCAGGAAAAATCAGCAACGCTTTTTTTTGGCCAATTTGGAGAAGTTGGGATTACTCGGGAACGGCTCGTAGGTTTTTTAGTGTATTTTCCAGGAAAAATCAGCAACGCTTTTTTTGGCCAATTTGGAGAAGGTGTGATTACTCGGGAACGGCTCGTAAGATTTTTAGTGTATTTTCCAGGAAAAATCAACAACGCTTTTTTTTGGCCAATTTGGAGAAGGTGTGATTACTCGGGAACGGCTCGTAAGATTTTTAGTGTATTTTTAAGGAAAAATCAGCAACGTTTTTTTTTGGCCAATTTGGAGAAGATGGGATTACTTGGGAACGGCTCGTAGGATTTTTTGTGTATTTTCCAGGAAAAATCAACAACGCTTTTTTTATGCCAATTTGGAGAATGTGTGATTACTCGGGAACGGCTCGTAGGTTTTTTAGTGTATTTTCCAGGAAAAATCAGCAACGCTTTTTTTGGCCAATTTGGAGAAGGTGTGATTACTCGGGAACGGCTCGTAAGATTTTTAGTGTATTTTCCAGGAAAAATCAGCAACGCTTTTTTTGGCCAATTTGGAGAAGGTGTGATTACTCGGGAACGGCTCGTAGGATTTTTAGTGTATTTTCCAGGAAAAATCAGCAACGCTTTTTTTTGGCCAATTTGGAGAAGGTATGATTACTCGGGAACGGCTCGTAGAATTTTTAGTGTATTTTCCAGGAAAAATCAGCAACGCTTTTTTTTTGGCCAATTTGGAGAAGATGGGATTACTCGGGAACGGCTCGTTAGATTTTTAGTGTAATTTCCAGGAAAAATCAGCAACGCTTTTTTTGGCCAATTTGGAGAAGGTGTGATTACTCGGGAACGGCTCGTAGGATTTTTAGTGTATTTTCCAGGAAAAATCAGCAACGCTTTTTTTGGCCAATTTGGAGAAGGTGTGATTACTCGGGAACGGCTCGTAAGATTTTTAGTGTATTTTCCAGGAAAAATCAGCAACGTTTTTTTTTTGGCCAATTTGGAGAATGTGTGATTACTCGGGAACGGCTCGTAAGATTTTTAGTGTATTTTCCAGGAAAAATCAGCAACGCTTTTTTTTGCCAATTTGGAGAAGGTGTGATTACTCGGGAACGGCTCGTAGGATTTTTAGTGTATTTTCCAGGAAAAATCAGCAACGCTTTTTTTTGGCCAATTTGGAGAAGATGGGATTACTCGGGAACGGCTCGTAGGATTTTAAGTGTATTTTCCAGGAAAAATCAGCAAATATTTTTTTTTGCTAATTTGGAGAAGATGGGATTACTCGGGAACGGCTCGTAGGTTTTTTAGTGTATTTTCCAGGAAAAATCAGCAACGTTTTTTTTGGCCAATTTGGAGAAGGTGTGATTACTCGGGAACGGCTCGTAAGATTTTTAGTGTATTTTCCAGGAAAAATCAGCAACGTTTTTTTTTGGCCAATTTGGAGAAGATGGGATTACTCGGAAACGGCTCGTAAGATTTTTAGTGTATTTTCCAGGAAAAATCAACAACGCTTTTTTTTGGCCAATTTGGAGAAGATAAGATTACTCGGGAACGGCTCGTAGGATTTTTAGTGTAATTTCCAGGAAAAATCAGCAACGCTTTTTTTTGGCCAATTTGGAGAAGGTGTGATTACTCGGGAACGCCTCGTAAGATTTTTAGTGTTTTTTCCAGGAAAAATCAGCAACGCTTTTTTTTGCCAATTTGGAGAAGGTGTGATTACTCGGGAACGGCTCATAAAATTTTTAATATATTTTCCAGGAAAAATCAGCAACGCTTTTTTTTTGCTAATTTGGAGATGGGATTACTTGGGAACGGCTCGTAGGTTTTTTAGTGTATTTTCAAGGAAAAATCAGCAACGCTTTTTTTTGGCCAATTTGGAGAAGATGGGATTACTCGGGAACGGCTCGTAGGATTTTTAGTGTAATTTCCAGGAAAAATCAGCAACGCTTTTTTTTGGCCAATTTGGAGAAGATGGGATTACTCGGGAACGGCTCGTAGGATTTTTAGTGTATTTTCCAGGAAAAATCAGCAACGCTTTTTTTGGCCAATTTGGAGAAGATGGGATTACTCGGGAACGGCTCGTAGGATTTTTAATATATTTTCCAGGAAAATCAGCAACGCTTTTTTTTTGCTAATTTGGAGAAGATGGGATTACTTGGGAACGGCTCGTAGGTTTTTTAGTGTATTTTCAAGGAAAAATCAGCAACGCTTTTTTTTGGCCAATTTGGAGAAGGTGTGATTATCCGGGAACGGCTCATAAAATTTTTAATATATTTTCCAGGAAAAATCAGCAACGCTTTTTTTTGGCCAATTTGGAGAAGTTAGGATTACTCGGGAACGGCTCGTAGGATTTTTAGTGTATTTTCCAGGAAAAATCAGCAACGCTTTTTTTGGCCAATTTGGAGAAGGTGTAATTACTCGGGAACGGCTCATAGGATTTTTAGTGTATTTTCCAGGAAAAATCAGCAACGCTTTTTTTTGCCAATTTGGAGAAGGTGTGATTACTCGGGAACGGCTCGTAGGTTTTTTAGTGTATTTTCAAGGAAAAATCAGCAACGTTTTTTTTGGCCAATTTGGAGAAGATGGGATTACTCGGGAACGGCTCGAAGGATTTTTAGTGTATTTTCCAGGAAAAATCAGCAACGTTTTTTTTTGGCCAATTTGGAGAAGATGGGATTACTCGGGAACGGCTCGTAGGATTTTTAGTGTAATTTCCAGGAAAAATCAGCAACGCTTTTTTTTTGGCCAATTTGGAGAAGGTGTGATTACTCAGGAACGGCTCGTAAGATTTTTAGTGTTTTTTCCAGGAAAAATCAGCAACGCTTTTTTTTGCCAATTTGGAGAAGGTGTGATTACTCGGGAACGGCTCGTAAGATTTTTAGTGTATTTTCCAGGAAAAATCAGCAACGCTTTTTTTTGCCAATTTGGAGAAGGTGTGATTACTCAGGAACGGCTCGTAGGATTTTTAGTGTATTTTCCAGGAAAAATCAACAACGCTTTTTTTTGGCCAATTTGGAGAAGATGGGATTACTCGGGAATGGCTCGTAAGATTTTTAGTGTATTTTCCAGGAAAAATCAGCAACGCTTTTTTGTGGCCAATTCGGAGAAGGTGTGATTACTCGGGAACGGCTCGTAGGATTTTTAGTGTATTTTCCAGGAAAAATCAGCAACGCTTTTTTTTGGCCAATTTGGAGAAGTTGGGATTACTCGGGAACGGCTCGTAGGTTTTTTAGTGTATTTTCCAGGAAAAATCAGCAACGCTTTTTTTGGCCAATTTGGAGAAGGTGTGATTACTCGGGAACGGCTCGTAGGATTTTTAGTGTATTTTCCAGGAAAAATCAGCAACGCTTTTTTTTGGCCAATTTGGAGAAGATGGGATTACTCGGGAATGGCTCGTAAGATTTTTAGTGTATTTTCCATGAAAAATCAGCAACGCTTTTTTTTGGCCAATTCGGAGAAGGTGTGATTACTCGGGAACGGCTCGTAGGATTTTTAGTGTATTTTCCAGGAAAAATCAACAAAGCTTTTTTTTGGCCAATTTGGAGAAGGTGTGATTACTCGGGAACGGCTCGTAGGATTTTTAGTGTATTTCCAGGAAAAATCAGCAACGCTTTTTTTTGGCCAATTTGGAGAAGATGGGATTACTCGGGAACGGCTCGTAAGATTTTTAGTGTATTTTCCAGGAAAAATCAGCAACGCTTTTTTTGCCAATTTGGAGAAGGTGTGATTACTCGGGAACGGCTCGTAGGATTTTTAGTGTATTTTCCAGGAAAAATCAACAACGTTTTTTTTGGCCAATTTGGAGAAGGTGTGATTACTCGGGAACTGCTCGTACGATTTTTAGTGTATTTTCCAGGAAAAATCAGCAACGCTTTTTTTTGCCAATTTGGAGAAGGTGTGATTACTCGGGAACGGCTCGTAGGATTTTAAGTGTATTTTCCAGGAAAAATCAGCAACGATTTTTTTTTGCTAATTTGGAGAAGATGGGATTACTCGGGAACAGCTCGTAGGTTTTTTAGTGTATTTTCCAGGAAAAATCAACAACGCTTTTTTTTGCCAATTTGGAGAAGATGGGATTACTCGGGAACGGCTCGTAAGATTTTTAGTGTATTTTCCAGGAAAAATCAGCAACGCTTTTTTTGGCCAATTTGGAGAAGATGGGATTACTCGGGAACGGCTCGTAGGTTTTTTAGTGTATTTTCCAGGAAAAATCAGCAACGCTTTTTTTGGCCAATTTGGAGAAGGTGTGATTACTCGGGAACGGCTCGTAAGATTTTTAGTGTATTTTCCAGGAAAAATCAACAACGCTTTTTTTTGGCAATTTGGAGAAGGTGTGATTACTCGGGAACGGCTCGTAGGATTTTTAGTGTATTTTCCAGGAAAAATCAGCAACGCTTTTATTTGGCCAATTTGGAGAAGGTGTGATTACTCGGGAACGGCTCGTAAGATTTTTAGTGTATTTTCCAGGAAAAATCAGCAACGCTTTTTTTTTGGCTAATTCGGAGAAGATGGGATTACTCGGGAACGGCTCGTAGGTTTTTTAGTGTATTTTCAAGGAAAAATCAGCAACGCTTTTTTTTGGCCAATTTGGAGAAGATGGGATTACTCGGGAACGGCTCATAGGATTTTTAGTGTATTTTCCAGGAAAAATCAGCAACGCTTTTTTTTTGGCCAATTTGGAGAAGATGGGATTACTCGGGAACGGCTCGTAGGATTTTTAGTGTAATTTCCAGGAAAAATCAGCAACGCTTTTTTTGGCCAATTTGGAGAAGGTGTGATTACTCGGGAACGGCTCGTAGGATTTTTAGTGTATTTTCCAGGAAAAAGCAGCAACGCTTTTTTTTTGGCCCATTTGGAGAAGGTGTGATTACTCGGAAACGGCTCGTAGGATTTTTAGTGTATTTTCCAGGAAAAATCAGCAACGCTTTTTTTGGCCAATTTGGAGAAGGTGTGATTACTCGGGAACGGCTCGTAGGATTTTTAGTGTATTTTCCAGGAAAAATCAACAACGCTTTTTTTTGCCAATTTGGAGAAGGTGTGATTACTCGGGAACTGCTCGTAGGATTTTTAGTGTAATTTCCAGGAAAAATCAGCAACGCTTTTTTTGGCCAATTTGGAGAAGGTGTGATTACTCGGGAACGGCTCGTAGGATTTTAAGTGTATTTTCCAGGATAAATCAGCAACGCTTTTTTTGGCCAATTTGGAGAAGGTGTGATTACTCGGGAACGGCTCGTAAGATTTTTAGTGTATTTTCCAGGAAAAATCAGCAACGTTTTTTTTTTGGCCAATTTGGAGAATGTGTGATTACTCGGGAACGGCTCGTAAGATTTTTAGTGTATTTTCCAGGAAAAATCAGCAACGCTTTTTTTTGCCAATTTGGAGAAGGTGTGATTACTCGGGAACGGCTCATAGGATTTTTAGTGTTTTTTCCAGGAAAAATCAGCAACGCTTTTATTTGGCCAATTCGGAGAAGATGGGATTACTCGGGAACGGCTCATAAAATTTTTAATATCATTTCCAGGAAAAATCAGCAACGTTTTTTTTTTTGGCCAATTTGGAGAAGATGGGATTACTCGGGAACGGCTCGTAGGATTTTTAGTGTAATTTCCAGGAAAAATCAACAACGCTTTTTTTTGGCCAATTTGGAGAAGGTGTGATTACTCGGGAACGGCTCGTAAGATTTTTAGTGTATTTTTAAGGAAAAATCAGCAACGTTTTTTTTTGGCCAATTTGGAGAAGATGGGATTACTTGGGAACGGCTCGTAGGATTTTTTGTGTATTTTCCAGGAAAAATCAACAACGCTTTTTTTATGCCAATTTGGAGAATGTGTGATTACTCGGGAACGGCTCGTAAGATTTTTAGTGTATTTTCCAGGAAAAATCAGCAACGCTTTTTTTTGGCCAATTTGGAGAAGGTGTGATTACTCGGGAACGGCTCATAAAATTTTTAATATATTTTCCAGGAAAAATCAACAACGCTTTTTTTTTTGCTAATTTGGAGAAGATGGGATTACTTGGGAACGGCTCGTAGGTTTTTTAGTGTATTTTCAAGGAAAAATCAGCAACGCTTTTTTTTGGCCAATTTGGAGAAGGTGTGATTACTCGGGAACGGCTCGTAAGATTTTTTATGTTTTTTCCAGGAAAAATCAGCAACGCTTTTTTTTGCCAATTTGGAGAAGGTGTGATTACTCGGGAACGGCTCATAAAATTTTTAATATATTTTCCAGGAAAAATCAGCAACGCTTTTTTTTGGCCAATTTGGAGAAGATGGGATTACTTGGGAACGGCTCGTAGGTTTTTTAGTGTATTTTCCAGGAAAAATCAGCAACGCTTTTTTTTGCCAATTTGGAGAAGGTGTGATTACTCGGGAACGGCTCGTAGGATTTTTAGTGTAATTTCCAGGAAAAATCAGCAACGCTTTTTTTTGGCCAATTTGGAGAAGATGGGATTACTCGGGAACGGCTCGTAGGATTTTTAGTGTATTTTCCAGGAAAAATTAGCAACGCTTTTTTTTGGCCAATTTGGAGAAGGTGTGATTACTCGGGAACGGCTCGTAAGATTTTTAGTGTTTTTTCCAGGAAAAATCAGCAACGCTTTTTTTTGCCAATTTGGAGAAGGTGTGATTACTCGGGAATGGCTCATAAAATTTTTAATATATTTTCCAGGAAAAATCAGCAACGCTTTTTTTTTTGCTAATTTGGAGAAGATGGGATTACTTGGGAACGGCTCGTAGGTTTTTTAGTGTATTTTCCAGGAAAAATCAGCAACGCTTTTTTTTGCCAATTTGGAGAAGGTGTGATTACTCCAGAACGGCTCGTAGGTTTTTTAGTGTATTTTCAAGGAAAAATCAGCAACGCTTTTTTTTTTGGCCATTTCGGAGAAGATGGGATTACTCCAGAACGGCTCGTAGGTTTTTAAGTGTATTTTCCAGGAAAAATCAGCAACGTTTTTTTTTGGCCAATTCGGAGAAGATGGGATTACTCGGGAACGGCTCGTAGGTTTGTTAGTGTATTTTCAAGGAAAAATCAGCAACGCTTTTTTTTGGCCAATTTGGAGAAGGTGTGATTACTCGGGAACGGCTCGTAGGATTTTTAGTGTATTTTCCAGGAAAAATCAGCAACGCTTTTTTTTTTTTGCCAATTTGGAGAAGGTGTGATTACTCGGGAACGGCTCGTAGGATTTTTAGCGTTTTTTCCAGGAAAAATCAGTAACGCTTTTTTTTTGGCCAATTTGGAGAAGGTGTGATTACTCGGGAACTGCTCGTAGGATTTTTAGTGTATTTTCCAGGAAAAAGCAGCAACGCTTTTTTTTGCCAATTTGGAGAATGTGTGATTACTCGGGAACGGCTCGTAAGATTTTTAGTGTATTTTCCAGGAAAAATCAGCAACGCTTTTTTTTGGCCAATTTGGAGAAGGTGTGATTACTCGGGAACGGCTCATAAAATTTTTAATATATTTTCCAGGAAAAATCAGCAACGCTTTTTTTTGCTAATTTGGAGAAGATGGGATTACTTGGGAACGGCTCGTAGGTTTTTTAGTGTATTTTCAAGGAAAAATCAGCAACGCTTTTTTTTTGGCCAATTTGGAGAAGGTGTGATTACTCGGGAACGGCTCGTAAGATTTTTGATGTTTTTTCCAGGAAAAATCAGCTACGCTTTTTTTTGCCAATTTGGAGAAGGTGTGATTACTCGGGAACGGCTCATAAAATTTTTAATATATTTTCCAGGAAAAATCAGCAACGCTTTTTTTTGGCCAATTTGGAGAAGATGGGATTACTTGGGAACGGCTCGTAGGTTTTTTAGTGTATTTTCCAGGAAAAATCAGCAACGCTTTTTTTTGCCAATTTGGAGAAGGTGTGATTAATCGGGAACGGCTCGTAGGATTTTTAGTGTAATTTCCAGGAAAAATCAGCAACGCTTTTTTTGGCCAATTTGGAGAAGATGGGATTACTCGGGAACGGCTCGTAGGATTTTTAGTGTATTTTCCAGGAAAAATCAGCAACGCTTTTTTTTGGCCAATTTGGAGAAGGTGTGATTACTCGGGAACGGCTCGTAAGATTTTTAGTGTTTTTTCCAGGAAAAATCAGCAACGCTTTTTTTTGCCAATTTGGAGAAGGTGTGATTACTCGGGAACGGCTCATAAAATTTTTAATATATTTTCCAGGAAAAATCAGCAACGCTTTTTTTTTTTGCTAATTTGGAGAAGATGGGATTACTTGGGAACGGCTCGTAGGTTTTTTAGTGTATTTTCCAGGAAAAATCAGCAACGCTTTTTTTTGCCAATTTGGAGAAGGTGTGATTACTCGGGAACGGCTCGTAGGTTTTTTAGTGTATTTTCAAGGAAAAATCAGCAACGCTTTTTTTTGGCCATTTCGGAGAAGATGGGATTACTCCAGAACGGCTCGTAGGTTTTTTAGTGTATTTTCCAGGAAAAATCAGCAACGTTTTTTTTTGGCCAATTCGGAGAAGATGGGATTACTCGGGAACGGCTCGTAGGTTTGTTAGTGTATTTTCAAGGAAAAATCAGCAACGCTTTTTTTTGGCCAATTTGGAGAAGGTGTGATTACTCGGGAACGGCTCGTAGGATTTTTAGTGTATTTTCCAGGAAAAATCAGCAACGCTTTTTTTGGCCAATTTGCAGAAGGTGTGATTACTCGGGAACGGCTCGTAAGATTTTTAGTGTTTTTTCCAGGAAAAATCAGCAACGCTTTTTTTTTGCCAATTTGGAGAAGGTGTGATTACTCGGGAACGGCTCATAAAATTTTTAATATATTTTCCAGGAAAAATGTGCAACGCTTTTTTTTTACCAATTTGGAGAAGGTGGGATTACTCGGGAACGGCTCGTAGGATTTTTAGTGTAATTTCCAGGAAAAATCAGCAACGCTTTTTTTTGGCCAATTTGGAGAAGATGGGATTACTCGGGAACGGCTCGTAGGATTTTTAGTGTAATTTCCAGGAAAAATCAGCAACGCTTTTTTTTGGCCAATTTGGAGAAGTTGGGATTACTCGGGAACGGCTCGTAGGCTTTTTAGTGTATTTTCCAGGAAAAATCAACAACGCTTTTTTTTGCCAATTTGGAGAAGGTGTGATTACTCGGGAACGGCTCGTAGGATTTTTAGTGTATTTTCCAGGAAAAATCAGCAACGCTTTTTATTGGCCAATTTGGAGAAGATGGGATTACTCGGGAACGGCTCGAAGGATTTTTAGTGTAATTTCCAGGAAAAATCAGCAACGCTTTTTTTTGCCAATTTGGAGAAGGTGTGATTACTCGGGAACGGCTCATAAAATTTTTAATATATTTTCCAGGAAAAATCAGCAACGCTTTTTTTTTTTGCTAATTTGGAGAAGATGGGATTACTTGGGAACGGCTCGTAGGTTTTTTAGTGTATTTTCCAGGAAAAATCAGCAACGCTTTTTTTTGCCAATTTGGAGAAGGTGTGATTACTCGGGAACGGCTCGTAGGTTTTTTAGTGTATTTTCAAGGAAAAATCAGCAACGCTTTTTTTTGGCCATTTCGGAGAAGATGGGATTACTCCAGAACGGCTCGTAGGTTTTTTAGTGTATTTTCCAGGAAAAATCAGCAACGTTTTTTTTTGGCCAATTCGGAGAAGATGGGATTACTCGGGAACGGCTCGTAGGTTTGTTAGTGTATTTTCAAGGAAAAATCAGCAACGCTTTTTTTTGGCCAATTTGGAGAAGGTGTGATTACTCGGGAACGGCTCGTAGGATTTTTAGTGTATTTTCCAGGAAAAATCAGCAACGCTTTTTTTGGCCAATTTGCAGAAGGTGTGATTACTCGGGAACGGCTCGTAAGATTTTTAGTGTTTTTTCCAGGAAAAATCAGCAACGCTTTTTTTTTGCCAATTTGGAGAAGGTGTGATTACTCGGGAACGGCTCATAAAATTTTTAATATATTTTCCAGGAAAAATGTGCAACGCTTTTTTTTACCAATTTGGAGAAGGTGGGATTACTCGGGAACGGCTCGTAGGATTTTTAGTGTAATTTCCAGGAAAAATCAGCAACGCTTTTTTTTGGCCAATTTGGAGAAGATGGGATTACTCGGGAACGGCTCGTAGGATTTTTAGTGTAATTTCCAGGAAAAATCAGCAACGCTTTTTTTTGGCCAATTTGGAGAAGTTGGGATTACTCGGGAACGGCTCGTAGGCTTTTTAGTGTATTTTCCAGGAAAAATCAACAACGCTTTTTTTTGCCAATTTGGAGAAGGTGTGATTACTCGGGAACGGCTCGTAGGATTTTTAGTGTATTTTCCAGGAAAAATCAGCAACGCTTTTTATTGGCCAATTTGGAGAAGATGGGATTACTCGGGAACGGCTCGAAGGATTTTTAGTGTAATTTCCAGGAAAAATCAGCAACGCTTTTTTTTGCCAATTTGGAGAAGGTGTGATTACTCGGGAACGGCTCATAAAATTTTTAATATATTTTCCAGGAAAAATCAGCAACGCTTTTTTTTTTGCTAATTTGGAGAAGATGGGATTACTCGGGAACGGCTCGTAGGATTTTTAGTGTAATTTCCAGGAAAAATCAGCAACGCTTTTTTTTGGCCAATTTGGAGAAGTTGGGATTACTCGGGAACGGCTCGTAGGCTTTTTAGTGTATTTTCCAGGAAAAATCAACAACGCTTTTTTTTGCCAATTTGGAGAAGGTGTGATTACTCGGGAACGGCTCGTAGGATTTTTAGTGTATTTTCCAGGAAAAATCAGCAACGCTTTTTATTGGCCAATTTGGAGAAGATGGGATTACTCGGGAACGGCTCATAAAATTTTTAATATATTTTCCAGGAAAAATGTGCAACGCTTTTTTTTACCAATTTGGAGAAGGTGGGATTACTCGGGAACGGCTCGTAGGATTTTTAGTGTATTTTCCAGGAAAAATCAGCAACGCTTTTTATTGGCCAATTTGGAGAAGATGGGATTACTCGGGAACGGCTCGAAGGATTTTTAGTGTAATTTCCAGGAAAAATCAGCAACGCTTTTTTTTGCCAATTTGGAGAAGGTGTGATTACTCGGGAACGGCTCATAAAATTTTTAATATATTTTCCAGGAAAAATCAGCAACGCTTTTTTTTTTGCTAATTTGGAGAAGATGGGATTACTCGGGAACGGCTCGTAGGATTTTTAGTGTATTTTCCAGGAAAAATCAGCAACGCTTTTTTTTGGCCAATTTGGAGAATTTGGGATTACTCGGGAACGGCTCGTAGGTTTTTTAGTGTATTTTCCAGGAAAAATCAGCAACGCTTTTTTTGCCAATTTGGAGAAGGTGTGATTACTCGGGAACGGCTCGTAGGATTTTTAGTGTAATTTCCAGGAATAATCAGCAACGCTTTTTTTTGGCCAATTTGGAGAAGATGGGATTACTCGGGAACGGCTCGTAGGATTTTTAGTGTATTTTCCAGGAAAAATTAGCAACGCTTTTTTTTGGCCAATTTGGAGAAGGTGTGATTACTCGGGAACGGCTCGTAAGATTTTTAGTGTTTTTTCCAGGAAAAATCAGCAACGCTTTTTTTTGCCAATTTGGAGAAGGTGTGATTACTCGGGAACGGCTCATAAAATTTTTAATATATTTTCCAGGAAAAATCAGCAACGCTTTTTTTTTTGCTAATTTGGAGAAGATGGGATTACTTGGGAACGGCTCGTAGGTTTTTTAGTGTATTTTCCAGGAAAAACCAGCAACGATTTTTTTTTGCCAATTTGGAGAAGGTGTGATTACTCCAGAACGGCTCGTAGGTTTTTTAGTGTATTTTCAAGGAAAAATCAGCAACGCTTTTTTTTTTTGGCCATTTCGGAGAAGATGGGATTACTCCAGAACGGCTCGTAGGTTTTTTAGTGTATTTTCCAGGAAAAATCAGCAACGTTTTTTTTTGGCCAATTCGGAGAAGATGGGATTACTCGGGAACGGCTCGTAGGTTTGTTAGTGTATTTTCAAGGAAAAATCAGCAACGCTTTTTTTTGGCCAATTTGGAGAAGGTGTGATTACTCGGGAACGGCTCGTAGGATTTTTAGTGTATTTTCCAGGAAAACTCAGCAACGCTTTTTTTTGGCCAATTTGGAGAAGGTGTGATTACTCGGGAACGGCTCGTAGGATTTTTAGCGTATTTTCCAGGAAAAATCAGTAACGCTTTTTTTTTTGGCCAATTTGGAGAAGGTGTGATTACTCGGGAACTGCTCGTAGGATTTTTAGTGTATTTTCCAGGAAAAATCAGCAACGTTTTTTTTTGCCAATTTGGAGAATGTGTGATTACTCGGGAACGGCTCATAAGATTTTTAGTGTATTTTCCAGGAAAAATCAGCAACGCTTTTTTTTGGCCAATTTGGAGAAGGTGTGATTACTCGGGAACGGCTCATAAAATTTTTAATATATTTTCCAGGAAAAATCAGCAACGCTTTTTTTTTGCTAATTTGGAGAAGATGGGATTACTTGGGAACGGCTCGTAGGTTTTTTAGTGTATTTTCAAGGAAAAATCAGCAACGCTTTTTTTTTGGCCAATTTGGAGAAGGTGTGATTACTCGGGAACGGCTCGTAAGATTTTTGATGTTTTTTCCAGGAAAAATCAGCAACGCTTTTTTTTGCCAATTTGGAGAAGGTGTGATTACTCGGGAACGGCTCATAAAATTTTTAATATATTTTCCAGGAAAAATCAGCAACGCTTTTTTTTGGCCAATTTGGAGAAGATGGGATTACTTGGGAACGGCTCGTAGGTTTTTTAGTGTATTTTCCAGGAAAAATCAGCAACGCTTTTTTTTTGCCAATTTGGAGAAGGTGTGATTACTCGGGAACGGCTCGTAGGATTTTTAGTGTTATTTCCAGGAAAAATCAGCAACGCTTTTTTTGGTCAATTTGGAGATGATAAGATTACTCGGGAACGGCTCGTAGGATTTTTAGTGTATTTTCCAGGAAAAATCAGCAACGCTTTTTTTTGGCCAATTTGGAGAAGGTGTGATTACTCGGGAACGGCTCGTAAGATTTTTAGTGTTTTTTCCAGGAAAAATCAGCAACGCTTTTTTTTGCCAATTTGGAGAAGGTGTGATTACTCGGGAACGGCTCATAAAATTTTTAATATATTTTCCAGCAAAAATCAGCAACGCTTTTTTTTTTGCTAATTTGGAGAAGATGGGATTACTTGGGAACGGCTCGTAGATTTTTTAGTGTATTTTCCAGGAAAAATCAGCAACGCTTTTTTTTGCCAATTTGGAGAAGGTGTGATTACTCCAGAACGGCTCGTAGGTTTTTTAGTGTATTTTCAAGGAAAAATCAGCAACGCTTTTTTTTTGGCCATTTCGGAGAAGATGGGATTACTCCAGAACGGCTCGTAGGTTTTTTAGTGTATTTTCCAGGAAAAATCAGCAACGTTTTTTTTTGGCCAATTCGGAGAAGATGGGATTACTCGGGAACGGCTC